>ML786974.1:5363-23848 GCA_009831015.1 Picea engelmannii
ATTTCAGAATAGGCCCGCTCCTTTTGTTTGCCTGTGTGGAATAAGCAGTCTTCTTTTCAAATTATTTTTCCTATTTTGAAGAATAAGCTTTATTTTGTATTTTTAGCCTAGCTTACTTGTCCT
Source organism: Picea engelmannii (assembly GCA_009831015.1). Taxonomy (NCBI): domain Eukaryota; kingdom Viridiplantae; phylum Streptophyta; class Pinopsida; order Pinales; family Pinaceae; genus Picea; species Picea engelmannii. The sequence continues at coordinate 5,487 of ML786974.1, forward strand.
TTTCTAGCTAGCTTTTGCTTATGTTTTTGAATTTTTATTTTCCTACAGATGACTTGTACATATATTAATGAGACTTTGTTTTTTCTTGATTGTAGATAACTGCTCATGTGTTTTTTAGCTTTCATCTCGCATTGGCAGCATTGCGCATATGGAACAAGCATGGAAAACATTGGGTGCTTATGCTCGGTTATGGGATTGAAAGAAAGATGAACTCATTGCAATTCAAGGTGAAAGTGGTTGGATCATGATCATTTCGAGTGATAGGTCATTAGCCGTCCTTGTGTCCGAGTCGGATAATGCATCGGAATTATAGGATGATGCTTAATTTTCAGAATGCCGTACTACTGCTACTGCTACTGCCATTGGCATTCCTGAGTCTAGAGCTTCCACCAATGCTTCTCCGGAATTGGAGTTGGATGCATTGTTTGGTAGTAATAACAACAACATTTTGATGATTAAATTGGAGGATGCTGATGGAAAGGATCTATCAAGCATAAGTGGCCTGGATTATCGCTTTGACTTGGAGGACAATAAATTAGTCATGCTGATTTTTGCCGCATTAAGTGTCCGGGATTTGGTAACAATAGTAATCATCTAGGATTGGTGTCAGATATAGAATAAATTAACAAGTTCAAAGAAAAATTTTGCTTTCTTAAGAAGTTCTCAATAAGAATCCTTGGCAAGAAAAATAATATGAAGAGCAGGTGATGAGACAATGATCTGAAAGCGATTTTAATCCCTAAGCAAATTGGTATCAACATTATATCTTTGTTTATGACTTTCATTTTCTTAGGTTTAGTTTCTTTTTGAGAGGTGGAGCAAGAGTGGTTCATTAGGGGAAATAGTTGAACTCCCCACAGTTGCCTTCTCTGTTTATATAAGTTTATAGCCTGAAACATCCTTGATTTCCTATGGAGTTCACAATATGAGTCCAGAACAAATTGTGGGAGGACGTGCTAAATGCATTCTAGACTAAACTGGAATGTGGAAAGTGGTCTTATAGCATGCCATTTCATTTTTTCTACTTGTTAGTATTGCCCTAAGGGAATGATATAGTTCATCCATGATCTCAATTAAAGTCCTTGCAAAATATGTCAACATATTGAAGTTTTCTTGTGAATGTTGTTAGAGATAATGCTTCCATTAATGCAGTTAGATTTTGTTGGGTTTGTTAGAGATAGTTGAGATATTCGCTCAACTTCTCCACCTAAATTTAGAATAAGTTGGATCTCACAACAGATCATAAAATTCTATATATTGTACCAATTTGAATCTAATAGAAGTCTGTGAGAAGCTTTATTTGCTCTCTCGATGTGTGCTTGAATATTTCTTATTTGGTATCAGAGCTCATCTGAGCCTAACTCCCTCGGCTCAGAAAGATGGAAGAGATCTGAGGATTGTTACTATGTAAATATATGAGTCGTAGATCTGCGTGTTGCAGAGAATAATGTGCTTGTTTGAGTTCTAGCGTGTATGTGGTTTTTTTTTGTGAGATAAACACTGCCAGCTAAACGTAAAGAAGAGCGGCACCGCGAGAAGTCCAGACCGAACTGTGTGTTGTTGTCTCCATAACTACAAAAAGAGAAGAGCGTGAGACGCTACTCGTGAAGCCATCTAGAAGTGACACCAATCACTAGTTGGAGCTATCCTGGGCGACCTACGGTTACGAGGTGTAGCCAACGAGAGGGGAGCAAGTCGCTATGCTCCATTTCCTTCATGATCAAGCAACTTCCGCCACAGATGTTGTCGTTCAACATTATGAACAAAGGAGTCAAGGATGCACGGAAATTTCATATTCCACATGGCGTGGTGTTTTTTTTTTTTTTTTTTAATTTTGAATTTGGGACCTCTTCCTCCTATTCCTATTTACCAGAGTTCGTAAAATGGCAATATTATTAAATAGTCCATCATCAAACTATGATAATGCTATTTTTACTTTAAGTCAAATGCCCTCCAAAACTCTGGATGAAATGATAGCAGAAGAAAAGAGGATGCAACCAGGAGACACTGAAGTCAATGGAAAGGCTGAAATTGCACTATTCTCTAAGGGGAGAATGAATAAAAACAAGGCTTCAATTGAATGCTTCTATTGTCAAAGAAAAGGACATACAATATTAAATTGCAAAATTTGTGCCAGAGATGTGTTAAAAGGAACACTAAAGGAATCAACCAACATTGCAATATCTGAAGATCCACCGGGTGCCTTCTATGAAGTCTCACCAGATTCTGCCAGTGACAATGAATTTAATATAGAACCTCTCAAACTCTTCTAGAATTGATTATGTATGGTTATGTATGCTATATTTATTATTTTTTGATTGTGAGTGTGTAAAATGTCACTTTGTATGATTGATTACCGAGTAAATTCAGTATTTAGATTACTTACCTAGATAACTGTCAAACACATAGTTCGTTGTCTTTTTGACAGATGGAAGTATATCAATAGGATGAGTCAGTATCTAGAGTATTCTTCGGGGTAGTCAAGAATTGTTGATCCTACAAATATATCATTGATGGTCTGAAGCAGTTGTATCTGTGTTGAATGAATTGGTAGCTCAAAGATGATAGGAGAAAAAGAGCAGTGTCTATGAAGTTCAGAGGTGGATGTAAGTGTTGATGAAGATCATGTCAGACAAAGCCAAAGTGTTATAATTTTATTTTGTGTGATTTGTAATGTAAGCATTAAGGGGAAGTGTTAGAGATAATGCTTCCATTAATGCAGTTAGATTTTGTTGGGTTTGTTAGAGATAGTTGAGATATTCACTCAACTTCTCCACCTAGATTTAGAATCAGTTGGATCTCACAACAGATCATAAAATTCTATATATTGTACCAATTTGAATCTAATAGAAGTGTGTGAGAAGCTTTATTTGCTCTCTCGATGTGTGCTTGAATATTTCTTATTAATGTTTCCTAAAAGAAATGGTCAATTGTTCTTAACCATTTCTCTCTCTATGGATTGCAATAGGTGTGTTAGTTTTTCTTATGAAGTTGCCGGGGTGCAGGACCTTGGCATTTTGGGTCAAGGAAATTGGCACTTATGTGGAAAGATTGATGATAAGTGAGTTTCCTGGGAATGTGGAGATATTTGTCTTGTTGGAGCCCTTACCTCGATACCATTTGCATTGTAAGAAAGAAACTAGGAACTAAAGGTCACATGAGAGAAGACTTTGGGTCATGAGAGTTGAGAGTTGTTAGTAGCAGGAGGGGCAGACGACACTTCTGCCGCTAACCAAATCTTATGAAGGTTGTCTCCCCAACTCTTGGTGACAAATTCATTGGATTGGTTGTGTTGGAACGTTCAGAGCTATTGCTTTCTCTTTGCTTAAGCTCACATGTAGAAAGTTCAATGTTGTAACCTCCTATATGGCCTCCACTGGTATTCACTTTCCATTTCCGGCTGGGAATAATGGACTAGAGAACCATGTATTGGAACCTTGTTTGATCAAGCATAGGTGTCTAGAAAATAAATTGAATCCGATTTCAGACACTATGACCAGTCTTGCATACACCAAGATAATTGTTGTGGTTCCCACCATTCCACTAGACATTCTAGAGGACAATCATATAAAATCATCATGCACATACATCCAAGGATGTGAAGCTTCTCTGGGTGATTTTCTCAGGAGAAAAATCAATCGTATGTTGCGTTTCCTAGTAAGGAATGCCTTTTCTAGAGTATGAAAATGTGATATTCCATGCAATGCACAAAGAAATGCTTATCCTGCCGATTGGAATTGGGTCAAACAAGATAATGGCTAAGTTGCTTGAGATGCATCAACGAAGTGTGGGATCTGTGTTGAGTTCTTTTACTAGTGAACTATATATGAAGTTTCAAATGGGATTGGAGCTATTATGTAAGAGATATATCTCTATTATGAAGTCATTGATGAGCCTTTTGGTTTTGGAGAACGGTAGCAAAGATTTTTCAAGGAAATTTATGGAATCTCTAGAATTAACAGTGGAATCTTTTGATTCAATCTACTGAAATGTGTATCAAAAGAAATTGTGTCCCTGAGAAAGTTGTCAATAGTGAATATTTTTCGAGAAATTCAATATTAGCAGCAACTGTTGGACATAGTGTCATTAATGTGTTGTCATTGATGTCAAATAGTATAACAGTATGCAGAGTTCATGTCAAATAAATTTATGTAGTATGACAGTACACAGAGATTACAAAGCTTAGGAGGGTTAGCGACTGAAGATCATAAGCTCAGAAGAGATGACACACATGAAACTCAGAAGGGAAAGCGCCAGATCAATGACGGATGGATTGCGGAGAGCAAAAGGAGAATTAAACAATGTGTTATTTCCAATCCTACAATTAGTCTAGACCATCAGATTACAAGAGAAGGATTGTTGGAGGACTAGTCAACGATTAGATCAAATTAGGACCGTTGGATACGCAAGCCCCATATCAACGACAGGGATTGTTTGCGGAGCGCGAAGGGAGAATTAAACTATATGTTATTTCCAATCCCACAATTATTCTAGATCGTCAGATCTCATCGATTCAAAGATCAATGATTGTGGTTGACCCACCAACAATCACACAACTTCAATTGCGGATTTTGGGCAACGAATTAAACCACACACAAGTTACGTCACTTCGGGAGTCTCACCACCAACAAATGACCTAAGTCCCGAAGTCCGAAGTCTCGAAGTGGACATGAGTTGTTCGATCTGAAAAATAGTTCGAGAGCATTCTCAACCGTTGAAGATTATGGACACACGTCTGTTATTCGGGAGATTTTTAAAGAGGCTGGAAGTCACGAAGGACGAAGTCCCGAAGCATCGACAATCATCTATCTCATCGTGAGATTAAAACGTGACCGTTGATTTTGATAAGTGATCAAGCACTTGCTTGGCCTAGCGTTTGGTCACCACCTGAGGTCGTATAGAATAAAGAAACAAAGGGCGAAAGATGAAGCAACGCTTAAATTAATAAGCCCGTGGTCCTGCGTGTATGGTCATATGTAAATGGTTTGAAGGAAGCACCTCAACAGAACTCGGTTTCTGTAGTATTTGCAAAGATTTGAAATTAAGTTAAATGAAATCGATCCATACCTGTGATCGATTAATGAAAAACATTTTCACTAAATTGAAAGGGCTTCTCAATAATATTTGGATAAAGAAAAACAAACAAGATTATTGTTAAATGAAGGGGTGCGATGGTCCAAACAAATGACACAATGTTTCATAGCTCACACTAGTTGGAAGAATATATAAACAAGAAAGAGTGGTGAGAAGAATGTGTCTCTGCAGTTCAGAGAAGAAGATCAAAACAGAAGCAAAGTTCAAGAAGAAGAACTGTTGGTTCTAATGGGCCTGTCAATGTCTTATTGAAGATCAAGAATAGAAGAAGACAGAGCAATAGTTATGCAATCCAGTATTTGATAAAGAATTCCTTTATTGGACTGCGATAGATTCATTGAAGATTAAATGACAAAGCTAGAGAGAAAGAGATGAAGTTTGACTACAGATAACCAGAAGACCATACAAGAAGAGGTTGCAGCAAACAAGTAGAAAGTACAACAATTAATGATTCTAAGGAGACTTGAAGAATTGATAGTATCTCTGTGTGTTTATGAACACCTTGAACAGAGTACAATAAAATAGTTATAAGTGTTATAACCTGCATAAAGGGAGGAAGGGTGGAGCAAGGGAAAACAAGTCGGAGTCAAAAATTCAAATATGATAAGACTTGTGTTAATGGCTGCATGAATCAAATTCAATGAATAACATAAGAGATTGAATTGCATTGTGAAATTAAGGGTGGTTGGGTGCTGCAAGGGCAGGTTGGAGCCTGCAAGGGAGTAGGTGCTTCCTTGTCAGTTGTAGCTGACTAAATAGGGGGTCGTAGCCTCCTTCCAGTTGTAGCTGGTAAATAGGGTGTCAAAGCATCCTTTTAGTGGTAGCTGATAAACTAGGGGGTCGTAGCCTCCTTCCAATTGTAGATGGTAAATAGGGTGTCGAAGCATCCTTTCAGTGGTAGCTGATAAACTAGGGGCTCGTAGCCTCCTTCCAGTTGTGGCTGGTAAATAGGGTGTCGAAGCATCCTTTCAGTGGTAGCTAATAAACTAGGGGGTTGTATCCTCCTTTCAGTTGTAGCTGGTAAATGGGATGTGGAAGCATCCCTTCAGTCATAGCTGAAGAAACTTGGGGACAGTCTCTCCATCAAGTTGTAGCTTGAAAACAGTTTTGTAAAAGAACAATTTATTAATGAGAAAAGAGTTGGTGGTTTTCCCTGTTGGGTTCCACGATAAAATCTTGTGTTCATAAGGGTTTGTTGCTCATCATATATTGCTTAATTGAATAATTAACGTGTGTGCTTAATAATGATGGAATAATAAGAAAAAGTAGGCAATACTGATTCACCCCCCCCCTCTCAGTATTGCTGGATATTCCATCAATTGGTATTAGAGCAAGGTTCCTTTAAGAACAATCTAACAAACTGAAAGGAAGATCAAATTAAGCACACATGGATGGACAAAAGATTTACATTGTGAATGGAACTCCAATACTTGGAAAAGAAGAATACATATTTTGGAGTACAAGAATGGAAAGTCATCTGAAGGCATTGGGACTTGAAGTATGGAATTCAGTGATCATTGATTACTTCCCACTAAACAGAGTAAGGACTCTAGCTCAAAAGAAATCCAAGAAAAGTAACTCAATGGCAATGAATACAATCCTTGATGGATTACCTGATGATGTCAAAGAGAAGATGGGTGAATGTAACTCTGCAAAGGAACTTTGAGACAAGATAAAAGACCTCTACTCAAATGAGAAGTCAAATGAAGGATTTCAATCAGAACAAAGTTCAATATACAACAATTCTAGTGATGAATATTCTTTTGAAAAAGACTCAAACATTGAAGCATAAGTCAGTCTTGAAGCTGAGCTTGAGTGTGCTTTGGATGAACTGAGAAAATATAAACAAAGGTGTAAACAACTAAAGGATCTCATGCTGGAGCAAAGGGGGAAACAAGGTTCAAAGAAGAAAGAACTTGAGCAAATCATAGTTGACTTTAGAATCCAAGTCCAACTGGATCAAGAGAGATTGGAATCCTTGGAACAATCTCTTAATAAGGAGCAACAAAAGGTCGAAGAGCTCAAACAACAATAGCTAGAAAGTGAGGAAGAAAATCAGACCTTAAAAAGACAACTAATGTCCTCACAAGAGGAGCTACACAGTTGAAGACAACAAGAAACCATTAGCATGGAAGAAGCCAATAATTTAAAACAATTATCTGCTGCCAGAACACCTCAGCAAAATGGGATTGCTGAGAGAAGGAATAGAACAGTCTAGGAAGCTGCAAGGACTATGCTCAATGAAACAAAATTATCTGATGGATATTGGAGGGAAGCTATAAGCACAACAATATACATATTGAACAGAGGTCATCTCAGGATTAATAGGAATAAGACTCCTTATGAACCCTGGTTTGGAAGATCTCCTTCGGTAAAATACTTCAAGGTCTTTGAAAGTAAGTGTTACATCAAAAGGCTTGATGAGAATGTCAGAAAATTTGATGCTAGATCTGATGAAGGTATCTTTCTTGGATATGCTTCTACCAAGAAAGCATACAGATGCTACAATCTTAGGTTACATAAGATTGTTGAGAGTGCAGAAGTCAAGGTGGATGATTTAAAAACAATACGGATCAAACATCAGGAGACTATACTTGACAATGAAGACGAAGATGAAGATGATGATGAGTCAGTTGGTACATAAGAAAAAGTTGTGAATCTTAGAAAGATGGTTGAGAAGTCAAACACCTAAATCAAGTTCTTGAACAAATCCATGACCTTGGATGAGATCTTGGATAGTCAGAGATCAACAAATGACAAATCCGTTTTTGGCTATAACAAGGAAGAAATTATTACTCCTAAGAAATCTGATGCAGGTCTTTCATTTAAAAAAAAAAAAAAAGAAGAAGAAGAAGAAAAATGAAGGCATGTCTGATGTATGTCCTTCATGTTCAAAGAATGAAAGCAACACTACAATGTCTAGAAGATCAGATTAAGGAAGACATCCAGAAGCTACTCATACACCTCAAACCTTGGATTGTAGGCATCACGGGAGAAAACAAGTTGGTAGGTTCAACAACAGTATAAGATGTTGGAACTGCAATCTTGTTGGACATATTGTTACACTATGAGATGCTACAGTTGTGGTGGATATGGCCACAAAGCCCATAACTGTTGGAACTCAAAAAGACAGTCAATGAGAAATGTTTCATACAATACAAAAAGAAGAGTAAAGGAAACATGGAAGAAAAATGAAGTTGCAGTAATAGAAGATCAGAGAAAAAATTTCAACAAACTGAGACATTCACAGATGTGGATAGCAAAGACTAAACAAGTGAACATGAGTGAAGTCAATTGTTGCAAAAAGAATTGCAGTCATGTGACAAGCATAGTATAAAAATTTTCAGATGACTTTAGAGCAATGCACAGTAGAAAAGTATCATGGATAGAGATGGATACATCTGGCTAGAGATCGATGAGAATCAATGGACAGATCCAAAGGTCGTTTGAAAAATATGAGCTACAATTGCGCAGTGTTCCAGTAGGAAAACAATATCTGCAACAACAGCATTATGATATACATGACATCCTGTAGAGATAACAAGAGGAGAGACCTTGTCAGGAGGAGCTACCCTTTTTAGAAACAAAGGGGGAGAACACTCAGAGGCAGAGAGAGCAGACTGACAGGGGGAGTTGCCAGAGTTCAGATATTGATCAATAGCATATAGACAGACAAAGCTTTACCATAGGAGGAGAAATCCTTTGCCATTGATGTCAAAGGGGGAGAGTAACTTCAGAGGAAAGAAGCATCATCACAGGGGGAGAGTAACTTCAGAGGAAAGAAGCATCATCACAGGGGGAGATTGTGTATGAAATTTGTGTGTTGCCATCAATGAAAAAGGGGGAGATTGTTGGACATAGTGTCATTAATGTGTTGTCATTGATGTCAAACAGTATAACAGTATGCAAATTTCATGTCAAATAAATATATGTAGTATGACAGTACACAGAGATTAAAAATCTCAGGAGGGTTAGCGACTGAAGATCAAAAGCTCAGAAGAGATGATGCACATGAAACTCAGAAGGGAAAGCGCCAGATCAACGACAGGGATGGATTGTAGAGAGCAAAAGGAGAATTAAACAATGCGTTATTCCCAATCCCGCAATTAGTCTAGGCCATTAGATTACAAGAGAAGGATCGTTGGAGGACTAGTCAATGATCAGATCAAATCAAGACCGTTGGATACGCAAGCGCCAGATCAACGGTAGGGATTGATTGCAGAGCGCGAAGGGAGAATTAAACTATATGTTATTTCCTATTCCGCAATTATTCTAGATCATCAGATCTCATCGATTCAAAGATCAACGATTGTGGTTGACCCACCAACAATCTCACAACTTCAATTGTGGAGTTTGGGCGACGAATTAAACCATACGCAAGTTACGTCACTCCGGGATTTTTTACTTCAGGAGTCTCACCACCAGCAAATGACCTAAGTCCTGAAGTCCCAAAGTGGACATGAGTCGTCCAATCTGAAGAACACTTCGGGAGCATTCTCAACCGTTGAAGATTATAGACACATGTCTATTATTCGAGAGATATTTAAAGAGGCTGGAAGTTGCGAAGGACGAAGTCTCGAAGTACCGACAGTGGTCCATCTCATCATGAGATTAAAACGTGACCGTTGATTTTGATAAGTGATCAAGCACTCGCTTGGCCTAGCGATTGGTCACCACCTTAGGTCGTATGGAATAAAGAAACAAAGGGCCAAAGATGAAGCAACGCTTAAATTAATAAGCCCGTGGTCCTGCGTGTATGGTCATATGTAAATGGTTTGAAGGATGCGCCTCAACATAACTCGGTTTCTGTAGTATTTGCAGAGATTTGAAAATAAGTTAAATAAAATCGATCCATACCTATGATCGATTAATGAAAATCATTTTCATTAAATTGAAAGCGCTTCTCGATAATATTTGGATAAAGAAAAACAAATGAGATTATTGTTAAATGAAGGGGTGCGATGGTCCAAACAAAGGACATGATGTTTCATAGCTCACACCAATTGGAAGAATATATAAACAAGAAAGAGTGGTGAGAAGAATGTGTCTTTGCAATTCATAGAAGAAGATCAAAACAAAAGCAGAGTTCAAGAAGAAGAACCGTTGGTTCTAATGGGCCTGTCAATGTCTTATTGAATATCAAGAACAAAAGAATACATAGAAGCAGTTATGCAATATAGTATTTGATATAGAATACCTTTATTGGACTGCAACAGATTCATTGAAGATTAAATGACAGAAGCCAGAGAGCAAGAGATGAAATTTGACTGCAGATAACCAAAAGGCCATACAAGAAGAGGTTGCATCGGACAATTAGAAAGTACAACAGTTAATGATTCTAAGAAGACTTGAGGAATTGATAGTATCTTTGTGTGTTTATGAACACCTTGAACAAAGTACAGTAAAAGAGTTATAAGTGTTATAACCTGCATAAAGGGAGGAAGGGTGGAGCAAGGGAAAACAAGTCAGAGTCAAAAAGTCAAATCTGATAGGACTTGTGTTAATGGTTGCATGAATCAAATTCAATGAAGAGCAGAAGAGATTGAATTGCATTGTGAAATTAAGGGTGGTTGGGTGGTGCAAGGGCATGTTGGAGCCTACATGGGAGTAGGTGTTTCCTTGTCAGTTGTAGCTGACTAAATAGGGGGTCGTAGCCTCCTTCCAGTGGTAGCTGCTAAATAGGGTGTCGAAGCATCCTTTCAGTGGTAACTGATAAACTAGGGGGTCGTAGCCTCCTTCCAATTGTAGCTGGTAAATAGGGTGTCGAAGCATCCTTTCAGTGGTAGTTGATAAACTAGGGGGTCATAGCCTCCTTCCAGTTGTGGCTGGTAAATAGGGTGTCGAAGCATCCTTTCAGTGGTAGCTGATAAACTAGGGGGTCATAGCCTCCTTAGAGTTGTAGCTGGTAAATGGGGTGTGGAAGCATCCCTTCAGTCGTAGCTAAAGAAACTTGGGGACAGTCTCCCCATTAAGTTGTAGCTTGAAAACAGTTTTGTAAAAGAACAATTTATTAATGAGAAAAGAGTTGGTGGTTTTCCCTGTTGGGTTCCATGATAAAATCTTGTGTTCATAAGGGTTTGTTGTTCATCATATATTGCTTAATTGAATAATTAATGTGTGTGCTTAATAATGATGGAATTAATAAGAAAAAGTAGGCAATATTGATTCACCCCCTCCCTCTCAGTATTGATGGATATTCCATCAACAACTACTTATATAAGCGACCCTTGAAGCAATGCCAATAACATAGAAGGCGTAGGGGCTAGAGCACAATTCCAACCATCAGAAAGTGCCCAGTTCATTAACTATGAAAGTTGATATGGAAACTCTGGGTGGAGGGGAGGTTGCTATAGAATCACAAATTCATGAAAAGATTGCAAGGAGAACACTAGAGAGGATCATATGATGTGTAGAATTGAATACCAAAGTTTGGGAGCTATACCTTCTTATAAAGGGAAGCATTAGAATTGCTTTCACCATATAGTTTCTCGTTGTGTAACTTGTGAATCTCCTTTCAATTTTGATGTGTTCTCTAAATAGTTTCCTAATGAGTCCTCAATAAAATCTAAACGATATGCAAGGGATATGGCTGTTATAAATATTGTAGATCCAAGTTACCTTAATTCACTTCTTTGTAGGGTGCAGAGTCTATCTCAAAGTGTTCCTCCATTTGAAAAGTATGCCTATTCTTAATGGAGTGATTGTGTCTAAGGCTTCACAAGGACCCAGTTCAAAACAGTAGAATAGTATATCTAGCCTAGATAGTGATATTTCAAGTAAGGCCATATTGGTATGCAATAGAAGCTCCAAAGAGGCAAAAGTTGCTTGATGTTCAAGTGGAGGAACTCCAAGCTCATTGAACATCAACAAAAGTCAAATCATCCTTGGAGCTCATAAGTGAGGTGTTATCATTTTCTCAAGCTAATAAAACATGGAGATTTCGGTTGTGCTACAGTTGCAATGATCAGTTTGTTCACAATGAGGCCCATATGCAGCATGTTATGCATAAACACATGGAAAATATCTCACAACAATGGCAAGTAGTTCTTTCTCAAGAAATTAACAACACCTGGGCTAAGCAGCCCATGGATGAAGATCACAGGCTTATTGATGTTCTTTGCTATCAAGTTATTGATAAGTTCTTCTCCATGGTGCCAAAATGGAAGAGCCTATGCCTAGACAACTAAGCCCTAGTAATCAATCTTCTGACTATTCCAATGATGTAAATGCTCAAGGTAGTTGCTTGGAAAACTCTGTATATCATGTATTTAATTCTTCTAATCTCATAGGGGTGTTGGTTGGAGAAGATTCAAAGTTACTGGCGACCCTTAACATGGAGATTAGGACAGGGGCTAGACACCCTGAATTGTCTAGTCGTATCCAAAAACAAGACCAGATCTATATGCATTTCTTTTTACACATATTGGTCTAGAAATCTATCTTTGCATAGAGTGATGCATGTGGAAGGAAACTCACCCCCAGTTTTCAGCCTAACCAAGATTGTAGAAATTGTGCATTATGATATGAACTGGATCATGTTAGTTTGGTCTCCCATGTGGCTCATGTTTTCTAGTTTCTTTGTCACTATTGGATGCTCAGAGAATCTCTTTATTGCTACTTTATCATGGATTCACTGTGACAAATAGCCATGAAGTTTCTAGAATGTGAGGAACTAGCAAATTATTGATTTCAAAATGAATTCATGAAACCATTTGTAATTGTGATGCAAAAGAGTATCTCTATAGAAATCAGGGAACAATTCATTTGATGTGTTTCACAAATGGTTTTGGCCTAAGTCACATGACATGAGGACATGGAAATACGAGTGTCCGACATGGGATCGTCGGCCCCAGAAATAGGACACATTATATATATATATATATATATATATATATATATATATATATATATATATATATATTCAAAAAAATTATATATATTAAACAATTTACAAATTACAAGTACAAAAATGAAATATAGACATAAAAATCCAATTTTTTTAGAAAATAGAACATTTACAAAACACTTGGAATCCCTTCAGATCTCGATTTTACCCTTCACCTGCACAATGAGAGACTGCACGAGCTCTTTCTGTATAGCTGAAAGTGAGAAAATAGAAATGAAAAATGTTTTTTAGAGTCAAACAGGTAGGACACATCTAAGTCACATGTCTGACACGTGTTTGGCATGTGTTAGACACGTGTTTGGCATATATCAAACACATGTCCTAGCGTGTCACATGTCCGACATGCAAGATACGAACATAGCCCCTTAGGGCCGTGTCCTGTTACTTAGGTTTTGGCTCATGTCAACAATGCCAAGTTGGATTCAAAAAGCATGTTCATGATGTTCATCATAGCAGCCTCAGATGATCACAAGAACATTGTAGTTTTGGCTTTTAAGGCCATTGAAAAGATAGTGCAAGACTATTTCCCTTACATAACCAAGATCGAGATTGCCACATTCATAGATAGTGTCAATTGGTTGATTGCATTTACGTTAAAAACAACAAATTGAACAAGGATATCAGTCTCAATGCAATTGCATTCCTTCATTCCTATTCTCTAAGACTCGACGAGGGTATTAGAAAATGAGAGAGCACGCAGAGCTTGCACACAACACACAAACATATATCTTATTAATTAAACATTGAGTTACATATATAGGAATCTAGATCCGTATAATGTGGATCTAAATAGCTAACTAAGGAATACTAACAAACCCAATTCCAAACTAAGTAAGCATAATCCTAACACCCTCCCTTAATGCTTACTTTACAAATTACAATAATACTTAATCACAATTACAACATAATTACAACACTTAAACTTTAAGTCTGTCTGTCTGGTCTTCCTCAGCACTGAAACCCACTCTGCAATCAAACGACTTCTGCTCTTTCTTCTTCCTCTTCTTCGAGCTTTCCATTGACACATTTAAAGTCAAAACGCCTCTGACCATCATTTACGAACTTGCAAGATCAACAATGTTGACAAACTCGACTCGTCGGGGCTTCCGCGATAAAAGTTGTCAAGTAATAAACCATTCTATGGACCAACCACCATCTATCGGATATTTCGCTTTCGGCTATCCGTCAGTTGCTAGGAAGGTGGTCTGGATACTGAATGTGTTCAAAATTTGATCATACAACTTGACCTGTCTACACAAGGATAGCATAAAAAAATAACCTATAACCAATGCTCTTGAAGCCTGAAGCACAACAAGACCCATCAGTTTTATAACATGCTGTAAACATAACCAAACTAGTGACCATCTTATGGCAAGGCCAGGGCTTCCGCACACACCAGCTTAAACTTATGTTACCATGTTCTATAGTTGGTTCTGGATCATTTAATTTTACAAACAAAACACACCAAACAAAACAACTAATTTCACACAAATCTGGAAAATATATCCTACAGCTCTACTCAATGCACCAACCAACGATGACTTGAAACTGAGTCTCTGAACTGCACACCAAATAAAACTACAAATTTCACACAGAAATCCATCCACGGATGTGCTGCATAGTGAACAACATCTGTCCATAACAACACCTCCTTTCTGGGCAATGAAAAATTTACACGAGCACCTCGTTTCAATTTTCAAGGAACAAGAAACGCACGCAGATGCTGGGATTCAAGAAACAAATGCTTCGTTTCAATTTTCTGGCAGATTGAATAGCGATTTTCAGCGATATCTCAAGTCAGCAGCGATTCTCTAGCAGGCAGATCTCAATTTTGGAACTTCCTTCACCGTTTCCCCTCAATAATCGGGCAACAAAATCGATCCACACACATCAATCTTTGCACAGATGAAAGCAACGTTTCTAACGGCTGATTGAACGGATCTCCTTTCCACAGCGATTTGCACAGCAGGACGGACGATGGGTGGCTCTTCAGCCAGCAGAGATCGACTGAATGACACGCAGATGGGTAGAGGGGCGATCTGCAGAGATTGCAGCAGGTTGGACACATCGGTTAGCGTACTGGTGGTTAAACAGATCTCCTCTGCGGATGTGCAGCTCCTCCCAGCAGTCGGCAAACTGAATAAAACAATACACAAATAAATACCACACACAAAAAACCTACTCCTATAGCTCATTAAACCACGGCTCTCACATCATCCTGGGCACTCCCGTGAGGGATTAAGCCCAGCCAGGCTCAGATACCATATTAGAAAATGAGAGAGCACGCAGAGCTTGCACACAACACACAAACATATATCTTATTAATTAAACATTGAGTTACATATATAGGAATCTAGATCCGTATAATGTGGATCTAAATAGCTAACTAAGGAATACTAACAAACCCAATTCCAAACTAAGTAAGCATAATCCTAACAGAGGGGTGGGGGCTTATTTCTTTTTCAGAAAACAAAGATAAGGGAGAAGTTGGGAAGTATGCTACTTCATTTGTTGTTGGGCTAGACAATTGAAAATTTATTGATGAACATGATCAATTGTACGTTTGGTTCCCTTTATTACCAGGGTTTTCTAAGCTTTCTTTCAATCCTAGGCCTGGTATTAGAAAGAGTGCATTGAAAGTGATTTTTGACACATCGTGATGCCATAGGCACCTATTTTCATCTACTTTGTGGGAACAGTTGTTTGACTGATCTCTTTGGAGCTTAGCAAGTGAATATCGTGTCTTGATGGAGATGCTTGGATTTCTTAAACATGTACATTGGTATTACAACTAAGTGTTACCCTTTATCGAGTTCTATGATTCATTAAACCATTTACTTGGGAAAATGCTAGATCTCCTAACTGTCTTTATAAAGCAGAGGATTAAAGTTCCGTTGGAATTGGCATATCTGATTTTGTTCACTTGATGAACAATGAAAAATGTTGCAAGAGCTTGGCTCTCAGCCAAGAAACTTCAAGATTCTTTGGCATTCTCTGCAATTCACAAAAGAAGTCAAAATTAAGGCTGGTGTCAAGATCAAATGTGCATGGAAAAGTATTTATCAAGAATCTATAAAGGTCTATTGGGTTTAATAATCTTTATGGGACCTTCGTCAAATTTTGGAACATTCTATCATAACACAATATGGGAAGAGAGGGGGATATGGACTCCCTCATTTTGAAACAGAGGAAGTTGTAAATGTAGCCATTGAAATGATTATGGGATGATGATAGAATGTGAATGCAGCAAAGATGATAGTTGAGGATTAGCTCAGAAAATGGACAACAGAGAAAAGTTGATTCCTAACAGGAGGGCAAGTAGATATCCCAGGTTCAAGAAGCTTCGAACTAATAACCCTCAAAACTCTCGCACCGATGCTCTAATTGCCGATTAATCGGACGTTATCAAACTCCAATGACAAAATCAAAATTGCAAAGTTCGAAGTAACACAGAGGAAGCCAAAGTGTAAATCTGAAGCATGATGGGGATAATACAGAGATGCCAACCATGAAGAGGACATCCAAGACCAGGTCGCACAACCAACATGTTCTCCAATAACGCACCAATACCAAAGTAAAGAAGAGAGGAGTCCTATAAGCACTAGAGGATGAAGCTTCGGTTGCAAGTGGATAAGGGAAAGGATAATTGTAACCTCTGATATTTTATTAAAATATATCCTCATCATCTACTTTTTGAGTGCAAGTGGATAAGGAAGGAGGATAATTGTAACCTCTGATATTTTATTAAAATATATCCTCATCATCTACTTTTTGAGTGAGGAAGATACCATATCAGTCCAAAGGGCCCATTAGACTAAAAGCAAGAGTAATCGAGAAGACCAAGATTCACCTTATTTTGTAGACAGGGGACTCTTGATTTTATTTATAGGGGCTTTCTTCTTCACAATGTAAGAAGCTATCTTCAATGTAAATAAAGAGACCAGAGTTAATAGGAATTTTCACTCTTTAGATACCCTCTTCTTATATTTTTTTTTAGTACTTGTGGGTTGTAACCCTATGTGATGTGGACTGTTTTCTTGTTGTTGTGTTGATGTTCACTTATTTTTCATGCTAACAATTAGATATAAATTTGGGTGAATTTGTAAGCTATTTTCATTCTCATATCAAGCAACGAGTTTGGAGCGGATAACAAATAATAGACTATTCTTCCTTATTCTTTGCATTTCTCTCATTTTTTATGTTTAACATTTGATGTGGAATACGTTCTATCTCGATGATGAATATGTTATCTTTGATCCTCATAGGTTGATTGGAGGTTTAGTGCTCACAGTAAATGGTGGACTAATCTCCATTCTCTCTATACCTTCCACTTATTTCATGTTGAATTGTTGTTAGAGGCACTTCCACAATATTAGTTTAGGCTTCATTTCATTTTTCATAACATGATAGATGCATTTCATTTATCACAATAAAAAAACAAAAAAATGGTGAGTCAAGCTACAAGGGGTCAAAAAATAAAGATTTGATGGAGTTGATCGTATCTCGAGGGTTTACCATTTCAATGGAGGAAGGTCAACTTGGGATTTCCCCATGTGAACTCATGATGTTGATAAAGGGACATTTTCCCATGTCAACACGTCCTCCACAAGTACGTTGATGTCGTTGCTTGGAAATACGAAGACATGGAAGGGATGGACCCCTCCATCATTGTTCATAATATTGTGACCTATTATCATGTTATATCAACATGACAACATTAGCGCCCCATAAATCCTAAGGTTGTTGATTTGATCAATATTGAAATTCTCAAGATACTTAATATAGGGTTCACTTGCACCATTGATTACCTTAAATGGGTATCTAATATGATCCATGTCCTAAGAAAATATGGAGTGGTTTGTTTTTATATTATTTTTTGCAACATCAATGTCGCTTGCCCCAAGGATGATTTCCCCCTTCCTTTCATCGATGTCATTATTGATGCCACTACTATCTTTGAGATGATGTCCCTTATGGACATATTCTATGGTTATAACTAGATTTGATAGCTCAGGAGGATTGACCCAAGATTGCTTTCACCACCTCATGGAGTATGTTTTTCTTTAGGGTTATGCCCTTTGATATAGAAACATGGGGGCTTCTTATCAATGTGTTATAACCCTCATATTTCATGATCTCATCACTGAGATTGTCAAATTAACATTTGACATGGAATATGCTCTCTCTCAATGATGAATATGCTATCCTTGATCCTCAGAGGTTGATTGGAGGTTTAGTACCAACAATAAATGATGGACTAATCTTCCTTCTCTCTATACCTTCCTCTTATTTCATGTTGAATTGTTGTTATATGCACTCCCACGAGATTAGTTTAGGCTTCATTTCATTTTGTATAACATGG
>ML786974.1:58884-76884 GCA_009831015.1 Picea engelmannii
AGAGCCATGGTCGTGGGTTGTTCACTAAGTCGTGGGCTTATTTTTGTGGTATTGGCATCAAAAAAGTTGGTTATGGGGTGGTCATTATGCCAAGGTGTATACTTTATGGTGGTTTGGTGATGTAAGTTATGCTTCGAGCTAACATTCCCACATGCATTGAGTTCATTGATTTGGTCTGTGAATTGCAAGAGGGTTATGCCTCTGTGTGTTCTGGGTATTTGTTTTTGTCTAGTGACCAATTGTTTCTCCTCTACGTCGTTGCCTACCTTACCTGGTGTTGAACTGTCACACTATTACACAAACTGAGAATTATAAAAATTTGGTGGTTCCACCATGCTTGTTTCGAAGGGTTTCTGCCTATTGTTGATATGTTCGACCTCCAGTCTCTCTGTGCTTTGACGACCGAGCAAACTCTTGATTACTTCTTGTGTTCATTATTACATGGCCTGATTTTGATAACCCCAACTATTCACACTCTTGTCGAGTATCTTGTTGGCTGTCATAAATTGGTTGAGTGGTTATGGCAGTTGCTTTGAGTATTGTCTCGTGTGTGTTTGATTGAGTTGAAGGTTGTGATTGGGGATGAGAATTGAGATACAGTCAAGGGATTATCTCTTTTCGTTATGACAATTTCTTCAATAACCTAGCTCGTTTTTTTTTTATTAAATTGGTCGATTGGGAGTAAATGGTAATGTACAGTCAGAGGGTTGCCTCTTTTTGTTATCCATTGGTCGTTGTGTTCCTACAACGTGGTGTCAATTTTTAATTGGTGGATGCTGTGTGTTTTATTAGTCCTGATCGTGATCATTGCAAGTTGGGGAAAATGATGACTGTGACTTCGTTGTTTATGTATGGATTATGGAGACATCGTGCATTGTTTTATTTAATTGCACCATAAAAAATGAAGCTCGGATTTTGTATTTGGATTTCATTGCAAGTTTTATTAGTCAATATTACCAAAATAAGTGAAATTGAGCAAGTTTTAAAAGGTATGTTCAACTTGGGAAAAGACCTGTGTCTATGTTTGATTTGGGCAATTGCGAATTATGGGCAGTGGTTGATATTTTATAGAAATATATGCTGGACAAAGATGAAGTAACATGGTTGTGTGTTTCTTTTGGTTTTGTTTTAAATAAAAAAGGAAAAGAAATGAAAGGAAACAAGTATTCTCTTGAAAGAACTGTTGAAAGGCATACTGATTCTGAGTATGATTATAGACTATGTTAATTGAGAATTTTAAAGAAATTGGATGTGGGACAGTGAACAGTTTTGACACACAATAATTGTTTAATTGGTGTTGGAATCTTTTGTATTGAATACAAAGTTGTTTTTATGGATTACTTAATTGGTTTTACGAACAATATTCGTTCTTTTCCCTACCATTATTCCACTTTTTGCACATTACAAGTTCCCCTGCCTTCCCATATTCACTATC
Organism: Picea engelmannii; assembly: GCA_009831015.1. NCBI lineage: Eukaryota > Viridiplantae > Streptophyta > Pinopsida > Pinales > Pinaceae > Picea > Picea engelmannii. Next base: position 60,320 of record ML786974.1, read on the forward strand.
CACTCCATGTTCTTAAAATTAAATTATAGTTAAGATAAATTCTATATTGTGGCAGTTGAAAGATCACACAGGGATGAATTGCAGTGATATATGCTTTTGATTTATGATATTGTTGATTGTTTGATGATTTGTGAGCACTAATCATGATCTATCCCCCCTAATTTTACAATTTTCACTCAATACAATACCTCACATATCCAAGAACCCTTATTCACCCCCTGCTCATTGACAATTATTAAACGATTTGTATGGATTCGATTGCATGAGTATGATGTGTTATTGAGCTAAATTTTGTTTCATATTTAAAAGAGATGTCATGTATGGTTGTTGAAGAAACTATTTGCTAATAAATAATGCATACATGAATGTGCTTTTTCAGTAGAGGTAGCCATGGCCGGGGTAACAGAGGAAGAGGAAATTCAAACAGGGGCCCTAGAAGGCCAAGGTTCTCTATACATTTTGATGCAGACTCGCAAGAGTTGGGATAGCTATTTCAAGCTGGATTTTTTAACTGGATTGGGAAAGGAGTGGTCCAACCTAGGCCATAAAGGCCTCCCTTCCAATCCCCACATGTCTCTAGTATCCCAGTGCCCCCTCATGTCTCACTACAACCTGAAGTCCATGAAAATGATGGATGTCAAGAGATTGTCCACTCGACAGTCTTCCAACATTGTGGTTGGCCTAACTTGTCTCTACCTGCTCCTCCACCTATTAATCAAATTGTCCAAGTTTCCCTTGTCCACTCACCAGTACAGTCTTCCCATGTAAGGAAAAGGTTAAAAACTAAGGCCCACCATGCTCCTGAAAAAAGAAAAGTTGCTCCTGCCCTCTCCTGGCCCTCAAATGACTCTGCCAAATCCGTGTCCTCTCGCATGCATTTGAGAGATGATTTATCTCATGTGATCAGTGAGATTAGGCCTAAGGGCTCCACACAGCCTAAGGAAAACTCAGAGAGATCAAAGGGTGACAACAACAACAAGGGAAATATTGCCTCCTAGAGTGGCAAATATGAGTTTTAAGTGTTTTTATTTATTGCTTTTTGAGAACAATTGATTTCTGAAATTTTGGACTACACACTATTTTTTTGGATATATGGATAATATATTTTTGGAAATAATTTCAATTATCATTGATATAAATTGTCAAACTATGAGAAGATGATGGGAGTCACAAGGAGGGATGTTTTGATTGATTAACTAGTTGTGTTATGTTTGTTAAAAAACTAAAGGGAGTCACAAGGGGTCCCACCTACTAGTTATTATTTATTTAAAACCCTTATTATGATTTTATTACTTTTCCTCCTTAACTAAAAATTTGGTTGAGTTTTAGTTAACTTAACAAAAGAAGTGGTTCAACTACTTCAACTAATTCTAATTGCTTAAAGGCAAAAGGAAAAGGAGGAACAAGTGGAGAATAGAAGGAGAAACATACTAAGGTCCGTTCTTTGAGTTTTATTGAGATAGTCCAATTTTAATTCATTCTTTAATTCATTAAAAGCCTAATTCTCTTTTATGATAGCAAGGTCCTATTGTAGACAACAAGATTCAAGGCTGAATTATATCCTTCAGACACTTGTTTTCAGAGGTGTTGATCTATCTTTGATAGTCTGTGTAGACTTGTCTATTTGTGAATTAAATTTCATGACTGACAAAGGCTATTGTGCAAATTCAAGTGGGAAACAATCTATGGCAAGCTGATCCAAGTTTTAAATTTTAGTTTTTTACTTTCTGTCAGAAGTCCTTTTGTATGGTTTTCATCGGGGACATCTAAGTTTGACTTTGGTCCAAAACTTCCTCAGGGAATTTTGTAAAGAGAATGATTCTTTTGATAAATTGGAATGGAATAAACGATTGCTTTATGTCTCATCTATTTTGATTATTGACTTGGTGTTTTTACTTTTGTCTCTATATTTATTTCAACATTTGTTATATTCAGAAAATTACATAAATAATGATTTTTCCAGCAAACTCTCATTTATAAAAAAGGATCAGTCTAAGCACTTGTAATCAATACTTGTGAATTAGGAAACAAATTTTGATGGCTATAAACATAGGGTGATATTCCCGTCTATATTTCTTTAGCCAAGCAAGATATGAAAATACTTGAGTAATATCATTTCATATCTTTTTCTCAACATTTATTTGGCGACCAAACTGGGGAGATATTCAATATCTCTCTGGTTGATTTTTATGCTTGATTATCATTGAATACATCTATTTTTCTTATATTGATTCTTTGACTATTTTATTTCTTAATGATTGTACCTGTTGCAAGGAAGCCCAATATTGATCCCGGTCTTCAAGATCAGACCAACATTGCTTTGAATTTGTTTAACACCATTTTAGACACTTCTAATACTCGGGATGAGTTTAATCATTCATGGGAAGCAATTGAACGAGACATTAGTGCCCAAGAACGTTGGGAAGCTAGATGCAGACAACCTAGAAATCAACAATAACCTTCTTTTTCCTTCAACTTTGACCTTCTTTTCATGTCCTTAGACCCTCGTGTTTCTAGGAGAAGAAGAGGCTTATCACCTGAAATTAATCCTATTGCTGAAATAGGAAGAAGGAACGTTGTTTTATCAACCCAACAAAGTGCTCTAAGGAGAACCTTGTCTGATTCATCCAGTTCGTCTTTATCTCCCTTACCTATTATCCACAAGATGGCATCTAGTGGTGGCTCTAGTGGCACTGGAAGTTCTTCCTCCTCTCAGTATTCAACTTCGTCAGTGATTGGTATCTTATATAGTCACCATGTCCTTGTCCAATCTACCACAAACCCCACCAAATTCATTAAAAAATATGGGATTTTTCAATTTGAAGAAGATGCTACAACCACACTGTGGCATGTTTCCTCTCCTTTTAACCTAACACCTGCTACTCTTCCACTTCCTAAATTCAAAGAGCATCTTCCTAGGTTTTTGGGGAATAGCACTGTCACTACAAATGAACACCTGGTGGAATTTTCTAATGCCTGTCACAACATAGGAGCCAATGACAACGATACTTGCATGCACTTATTTGTTAATTCTTTGGAAGGAAAGGCTGCAATCGATTTCTTTGACCTTCCTCCTAAGATTCTGTCTACTTGGGAGGAGTTAGTCTATTGGTTCAAATCCACCTATGGGCAATCTAAAATCCCAACCCAGTAGTTACGAAAGTACAATAACATTGCCTATAAGGATGGTGAGACCATCAAGTCCTTCAACTTGCGTTTCACTAAGTTATATAATCAAATCCCTGAACTCATTCAACCTCGGAACCAAACTTCTTTCATGCATTATTACAATGCATTACCTTCCCCCTACTATCATAGGATTGAGGAAAAAGCCATTGATAACCTCGATTCCTCTCTGCATACGTGTTTAGAGTATGAATAACAACTCGAAAGAGCATGTCTTCCTCAGGGAGAGTCAATTAAATAGACAGACATGTCCGCCCTTTTACGGCTTGTACAAGACATGAATAATCGTACGATAGTGTATGAGCGAAAGGGAAATGTCTCCCCTCTCACCCTTGGAGCTTCATCCTCTTCGACGCCTCCCTTTAGAAATCCAAATGAAAATAAGTTTCAGCCTAAAGCTATCATGCCTCGGAGTTGGTGTAAACTTTGCGAGGAACATCACGAGGAAACCACATGTGAGGTAAAGAAGAGTGCCAGAGATAAGATCTTTTGTAAAATACCGAAAACTACCATCATTGTCCTAGATTTCGTAGAGCTAGAATATGTCATGATCATAAATACTAGGAACAAATCCTCCGCTCCAAAAGGAAAATATGATCCTCCCCGGAGTTCTTCTAGCTCGAGCTCATCCTCACCAGCTGCTACTATTCAGGTTCCTAAGGTTCCTGATAGTCAAGGAACTACTTACCCTCTTCCCTCTTCCAAATACAATATCCTAAATCAGTTGGCCAACATCAAAGCAGATGCAACCCTTCTGGACACGGTTGTCGTCCCTGAACAACAGAGGCATCTAAAACAATTCATGGAAGGAAAATCTTCCGTTGTAGCCAACCTCTCTGAAGAGGTAAATGAAGAGAATTCGTCTGTAAATAAAGTAGGTGTACATAACTTTATATACCCTGTAAAAAATCCCCCTTTCTTATTTCTGTAAAAATTATGGATAAAATCGCCCATTGTTGCCTCATTGACGACGGTTCGGGCCCAAGTGTAATGTCGAAAATTATTATGGAAGATCTAGGCTTGTCTTGTACAAATGAAAACGCCAGAAGAATGCTCTCTTATAATAGTCTAAAACAAAAGACCATAGGTGAGATCAAAGATGTGACCTTAGTTTTGTACGCACACCCTGGAATAAGGACAACCCTTAGTATTCAGGTAATTGACATGCCAATAAGAAATTACTGAATCATATTAGGAAGAGATTGGCAAGCTTTGATGGGTGGATGCCTCTCACTCGACGGGACACACTTATCCATTCCTTAGAATGGTAAAAATGTCATAGTCCTTAGAGAGGGAAGGATTTCACCTTACATAGAGAGTGTCCCACAACCTAATTTGAACTATATCGAAGAGGATCTAGGGGTGTATTCCATCTTTGTCGAGGAGGATAACATTCCCTTGGAACAAATCGATTTAGATAATGGTATGTGACACATTCACTTTGATGGTTCATGCTCTAATGAAGGTAACATAGATGGCATTATTTTGTAGTCTCCTGTAGAGAAAATTCGTAACTTTTCTTATAGGTTGAAGTTTTCTTGCACAAACAATGTCATTGAATTCAAAGCTTTATTATTAGGCATTGAAAACGCCTATAATCTAGGTTGTGGTCACCTTACAGTTTTTGGATATTTTGAGCTTGTTGTGAACCTTGTACGTAAGATATACTCTCCTAGCAACAAGTTGATGAAACGATTCACCCAAACTGTTTGGGCACTTATCTCAAACCTATTATATTTTAACATTACTCATGTTAAGAGGGACTTGAACTCAATGGTTTATCGATTAGCTGTTTTTGCAGCCTCTCTTAATCGAAAACTTCTAGAAAACAGACCTGATTGTACTTTTCATTCTCTATATTGTCCACATATCCCTGACAATATAAAATCATGGCAGGTCTTCCCTAGCGATGAGAGAATTTGTGATTTCATTCAAAATGAACCTTATAAGCCCAAGGAAATTATATCCATAGAAGATAACAAGATTCCTAAGGGCTTGACTCCTCTAGAGAGTTCATTTTCATCGAGTGATGTAGGAAATAAAGAGAAACATAAAGAAGAGGAGTCGAAAAGGAAGTTGGGTGAAACCATCTCCTTGAACATTGGGGCACTCGAGTCTCCAAAGAATGTTAAAATAGGTGCCCAATGTCCTGATGAAGAGAAGATGAAGTTTGCCAAGTTGCTTGGCAAATTTCAAGATGTTTTTGCTTGGTCTTATGAGGATATTCATGGTTTTGATCTTGCTCTTATACAACATGCCATTCCCATAAAGGAAGGCATAAAACCAGTTAGGCAAAAGCAAATACCTATCAACCCTGTATTGGAAGCAACTATTCGAAAGGAATTGGAAAAAATCTTGAGGGCTGGAATCATCTTTCCAATCAGGTATTCTGAATGGGTTTCAAATTTTGTTCCTGTTCAGGAAGCCACTGGTTAGATCAGATTATGCGTTGATTTTCGCACATTAAATCGGGCTAGTATAAAATATCACTTTCCTCTCCCTAATATGGAAATGATTTTGCAGCAAGTTGCAGGGTCACAGATGATGTCCTTACTTGATGATTTTTTCGGTTACAATCAAATCAAGGTAAAAGGGGCAGATGAATACAAAACCACCTTTATTACTCATTGGGGCACCTTGACTTATGAACTTATGCCTTCTGGATTATTTGATGCAAGTGGCACTTTTAAAATACCTATGCAAGTAGCTTTTGACGATTTGATCGACAATATTATTCAGATCTATCTTGATGATCTAATCATGTACTCTAAAGGACTATCAATTGTCTCGAAGTTTCAAGAATTATGCCTAGGCCCTTTCAATATCGCTTTTGTCTTGGGTACAAACTCTTACATTTTAAAATATTTACAAGAGCGATTGTTTTCCTACAGCACTAACGGTTCTCACTTAAAACATTACGTGGAACCAACTTGAAAAGTTTTAACGTTGTTTGGATTTTCTGTATATTAGTAGTCTAGTTCTGTTTTCTTTTTCACCACTGCTTCTCTTTCTTCTTTTACAGTAGTTTAGATTCTTCTTTTATTTAATAGTTTTCCTTCTGCTTTTGGCAATTCTGTCATTTCATTCTGCTATTTTAATTATTGCAGTTCCATTTCTGTCATGACTTTTATTGCTTTTCATTTTTTTAGTTTAATTTTGGTCAAGAATAAAATGTTGGATCAATTCTGCCATAGTGACACTCCTGCAAGGTAATTGTTAGTCAATAACAATCAATCTTACACAACTGTTACGATGTTCCCCTTGAAAGCATAACTAAATTTGTTATATGCTTTCACTACTGTCTTATGAAGAAATTGTTTACTTCCAGCTTCTTCTTTCCATTTGTTCATCCATTCGAGAGTTAAAAGAGCAAGTCCATAAGTTTTTTCTCCTTGAAGTCAAGAACAAATTCTGGTTGAATGATTATGCATATAGGGATAAACCCCCTCATACTTAACATTTTTTATGAGTTATTCCCAAATTCCCGAACATTTTCCATTAAATCCGCTCACTTCCCCCTGTTGCATGATCATTCTGGTTATATCTTCTTGGTCTATTGTTCTTTTTGGTATGTGAAACCATATATTCTGAGTTCTTAATTTGTTGGAAACATATTTCCCTATGGATTCGCCAGTTTGTTGACGATAAAAATCGCAATGAGGAATTTCGCCCGCAAAGTATTGCTAAAGCCTATTATTTAAACTATGCTAATAAGATATGATACTAGTAGGTGGGATCCCCTTGTAGTCTCGAGGCTCAGAGATAGTCATATCACACTTTTCATTCTACTGTGCTTCTTATAGAGTCATATATGGTTGACGATGCAGTATTGGTTTTGTTTTTGTCATAATGGAAGGTGGATAATGCATTTTATGTGATGATTTTGTTATTCTAAGCTCTAATTCTAAGTTATGAGTGGCATATACTATAATTGTTACATTTGATTATATCACCATGATTATTACCTGGCTACACTTGCACAAGACACATGTTAGTAACAACATGAAACCAAAGCAATGGGAAGGAAACTTCTAAAAAAATCCAAAAGAAAGGGCCTATACTATGCTATGTTAGAAGTTATGTGCAAATGAAATGAAAAGAAGTTAGTATTAATCCTAACTACAAATGGTTAGTGGCTATGCGATTTGAAATTGAGTTTTATTGGGTGCATTTGATATGGAAATACATATGTTATGATGTATTTTTTGTAATGGTTAACATGGATTTTGGGGTGGCGCATTTGGCAAGCAATATATCGCAGAGTTCAATGGTTTGAATTAATGGCATGGTTAATAGTATTGGTGATCGCTAGCTGTCGTGTACTTCAAAATTGAATGTAGGGGAAGATGGAAGCGACGTGGAGTAAATGCATGTCACTCCATACTTCTCCCATCGAGTCGTCACCTTAGCAGGGTTATTGTTTCATTTGGTTTTGCTGGTGGTTAATCTCCGAGATTCAAGCCTGAAAGGAACTGCTCGACCAACTCGCCCTTTTTAAAGCTATTGGTTACAGGTATGGTTCTTTTCTCCCATCCATGAATTTCGCTCTGTGTATGAAACGAATGATGGCTCAACAATGTGTTGGTTTGTGTTTTCCTAAGATTGGAAATTCTGTAAAAGCGTGGGTCTTCTCTCTAGAATGACTATGTGGTTATTCATTTTGCAAATGAAATAATTGGTTTGTTGAAGTTATGATTTCATTGGCTATTCTGTGTGGTGAAAAGTGTGATGGCTCTCTGTTTTTTTAAGTAGTTATGGGTATTTTGTTGGAGGGTTTCGCTCTGCTTAGCCTTGCTGGCCGCTTCCTCACAGTGATGGTAAGCATGTCCGGTTGTATCCGATTTGCTACGGGGTTGTTGTATATGTTTTCGAACTACCTTTTGGTCACTGTGTATATTCCAGAGCCATGGTCATGGGTTGTTCACCCGATCGTGGGCTTATTTTTGTGGTAGTGTCATAAAAAAAGTTGGTTATGGGGTGGTCATTATGCCAAGGTGTATACTTTATGGTGGTTTGGTGATGTAAGTTATGCTTCAGGCCAACATTCCCATAGGCATTGAGTTCATTGATTCGGTCTTTGAATTGCAAGAGGGTTATGCCTCAGTGTGTTTTGGTATTTGTTGCTATCCAGTGAGAAATTGTTGCTCCTCTGCATCGTTGCCTACCCTACCCGGTGTTGAATTGTCACACTATTACACAAACTAAGAATTATAAAAAGCCTGTGGTTCCACAGTACTTGTTTCGAAGGGTTTCTTCCTATTGTTGATATGTTCGACCTCCAGTCTCTCTGTGCTTTGATGACTCAGCGAACTCTTGCTTACTTCTTGTGTTCATTATTACAGGGCCCGATTTTGATAACCCCAACTGTTTTCACTCTTGTCAGGTATCTTGTTGACTATCATAGATTGGTTGAGTGGTTTTGACAATTGCTTTGAGTATTATCTCGTCTCTGTTTGATTGAGTTGAAGGTTGTGATTGGGGATGAGAATTGATACAAAGTAAAGGGATTATCTCTTTTCGTTATGACAGTTGTGTCGAAAACCTAGCTCGTTTTTATTGATTAGTTTGGTTGATTGGGAATCAATGATAATGTGCAACCAATGGCTGTCTATTTTCGTTATGCTTCCGATTGTTGTATTCTTTCAGCATGGTGTCAATTGTTAGTTGGTGGCTACTGTGTGTTTTATTAGCCCCAACCGAGATCATTGAAAGTTAAGAAAAATAATGAATATGAATTTGGTGTTTACTGTGTATGGATTATGGAGACATTGTGCATTTTTTTATTTAATTGCACCATCATAAATGAAGCTCGGGTTTTGTATTTTGGTTTCATTGCAAGTTTTATTGGTAAATATTATCAAAAGAAGTGAAATCGGGCAAGTTTTAAAAGGTCTGTTCAACTTGGGAAAATACCTATGTCTATGTTTGATTTGGGAAATTGCGAATTATGGGCAGTGGTTGATATTTTATAGAAATATATGTTGGACAGAGATGAAGCAACATGGCTCTATGTTTCTTTTGGTTTTGTTTTAAATTAAAAAGGAAAAGAAATGAAAGGAAACAAGTATTCTCTAAACATAACTGTTGAAAGGCATAGTGATTCTGAGTATGATTGTAGACTATGTTAATTGAGAATTTTAAAGAAATTGGATGTGGGACAGTGAACAATTTTGACACACAGTGATTGTTTAATTAGTGTTGGAATCTTTTGTATTGAATACAAAGTTGTTTTTATGGATTACTTAATTGGTTTTATGAACAATATTTGTTCTTTTCCCTACCATTATTTCACTTTTCGCACATTACAAGTCCCCTCATCTTTCCATATTCACTATCCACTCCATGTTCTTAAAATTAAATTATAGTTAAGATAAATTTTGTATTGTGACAATTGAAGGATCACACAGGGATGAATTACAGTGATATACTCTTTTGATTTATGATACAATTGATTGTTTGATGATTTGTGAGCAGTAATCATGATCTATCCCCCCTCATTTTAAAACTTTTCCCTTAATAAAATCCCTCACATATCCCAGAACCCTTATTCACCCCCTTCTCATTGACAAATATTAAACGATTTATATGGATTGGATTGCATGAGTCTGATATGTTGCTGAGCCAAACTTTGTTTCATATTTAAAAGATATGTCATGTATGGTTGTTGAAGAAAGTATTTGCTAATAAATAATGCATACATGAATGATATTTTTTAGTAGAGGTATCCATGGCCGGGGTAACAAAGGAAGAGGAATTTGGAACAAGGGCCCTAGAAGGCCAAGGTTCTCTATACATTTTGATGCAAACTTGCAAGAGTTGGGCCAGCTATTTCAAGCTGGATTTTTTAACTGGATTGGGAAAGGAGTGGTCCAACCTAGGCTAGAAAGGCCTCCCTTTCAAACCCCACATGTCCCTGGTATCCCAGTGCCCCCTCATGTCTCACTAAAACCCGAAGTCTTTGAAAATGACGGATGGCAAGAGATTGTCCACTCGACAGTCTCCCAACATTGTGGTTGGCCTAACTTGTCTCTACCTGCTCCTCCACCTGTTAATCAAATTGTCCAAGTTGCCCCTATCTACTCACAAGTACAGTATTCCCATGCAAGCAAAAGGTTAAAAACCGAGGCCCACCATGCTCCTGACAAAGGAAAGGCTGATGCTGCCCCCTCCTCACCCTCAAATGAATTTGCCAAATCTGTGTCCTCCCGCATGCATTTGAGAGATGATTGCTCTCATGTGATCAATGATATTAGGCCTAAAGGCTCCACGCAACTTAAGGAAAATTCAAAGAGATCAAAGGGTGACAACAACAACAAGGGAAATATTTCCTCCTAGAGTGACAAATATGGGTTTTAAGTGTTTTTATTTATTGATTGTTGAGAACAATTGACTTTTGAAATTTTGGACAACACATTATTTTTTGGATATATGGATAATATATTTTTGGAAATAATTTCAATTATCATTGATATAAATTATGAAATTATGAGAATATGATAGGAGTCACAAGGAGGGATGTTTTGATTGATTAACTAGTTGTGTTATGTTTGTTAAAAAACTAAAGGGAGTAACAAGGGGTCCCACCTACCAGTTATTATTTATTTAAAACCCTTACTATGATTTTATTACTTTTCCCCCTTAACTAAAAGGTTGGTTGAGTTTGAGTTAACTTAACTAAAGAAGTGGTTCAACTAATTCAACTAATTCTAACTGCTTAAAGGCAAAAGGAAAAGGAGGAACAAGTGGAGAATAAAAGGAGAAGCATACTAAGGTCTTCTCTTTGAGTTTTATTGAGATAGTTTAGTTTTCATTCATTCTTTAATTCATTGAAAGCCTAATTCTCTTTTATGATAGCAGGGTCCTATTGTAGACAACAAGATTCAGGGCTGAATTAAACCATTCAGACACTTGTTTTCAGAGGTGTTGATCTATCTTTGATAGTCTGTGTAGACTTGTCTGTTTGTGAATTAAATTTCATGACTGACAAAGGCTATTGTGCAGAGTCGAGTGGGCAACAATATGTGGCAAGAGGATCCAGATTTTAAAGTTCAATATTTTACTTTCTGTTAGAAGTCCTTTTATATGGTTTTCATTGGGGACATCTAAGTTTGACTTTGGTCCAAAACTTCCTCACGGAATTTTGTAAAGAGAACGATTCTTTTGATAAATTGGAATGGAATAAATGATTGCTTTATGTCTCATCTGTTTTGATTATTGACTTGGTGTTTTTACTTCTGTCTCTATATTTATTTCAACATCTGTTATATTCAAAAAATTACATAAATAATGAATTTTCTAGCAAACTCTCATTTATAAAAAAGGATCAGCCTAAGCACTTGTAATCAATACTTTTGAATTAGGAAACAAATTTTGATGGCTATAAACATAGGGCAATATTCCTATCTATCTTGCTTTAGTGAAATAAGATATGAAAATTCTTGAGTAAGATCATTTCATATATTTTCTTCAACAATGACCTTACTTGATAACATTTCATAAAAGGAGCATTAATTTACTTCTTGGTAAGTCAACTCATTGGAACTTTGTAATGATGTTAGGTTAATAACAATTCTCTATTGGTCATTGGAACCCTCATAATGTTAACCTAGTTATATCACCTTTAAGATAGACAACTGATTTACGTATGGTTTGCAATTTTATGAAAATAAATTGGTGGATCTCTGTGCGCCTTGATATAATGGTGATGCATGATCATTTTAGTATTTAAATTTACTTGCGCACCTTAAATGAAGTTGACATTTGATTGCCTTGTAATTACTCACTTGCGCCCTGAATTTATTGTGATTAGTTTACTCTGCGTATTCATACAAGGTTGATTTAGAAGTGCTTTAGTAATCAATCTACTCTCGCACCATTAATCATGTGAATTTAGGTTTGTTTTAGAACATGTTTATTTTGCGCCATAAAATTTATTTGATAATTATTTGGCACCATGATATGTATGGATGGTCATGGGTGTAGATACTTCTTGCACCACTAAATATTGATGAATACATGATTGAGCGAATGAATTCCCTTATTCCCTGGAAGGAATGTTGATTTATGTCTAATTCAATAACCAGATCACATGCGCACCTTGAAAATAATGTGGATGTATTGTTTAATTTAGTAATTGATGAATCACGAGTATTGAAATTAAATAGATCCTATTTCACCACTAAACTATGCTGATGTATGATTTTCGAAGTGAATATATTAATTGCGCGCATTGAATGATGTTGGTTTATGTTTAATTCAGAATTTGGATCACGCACACACCTTGAGATAATGTTGATTATTGCTGAATTAAATGGTTGATTAGTCACGCGCCTTGAAGTAAAGTAGATGTCTGCTTTTGCGCCTTGAAAATAAAATAACGTTGATTACATTGGACCTTAAATTATGTCGTTGTATGATTGATTTAGTAATTAAATTCTCTTTCACCTTATAATTTATGTGATGTGTGATTGGTTAATAGAACACTGTTGTGCCATTGATTATAGTTGATATTGTTGATTTAGCCAGTTGGTTTTTGGACTTGATTGTGTTAGTGGGATGTATACACCTCCATGTTCCTCAGAACAATCTCCATCATGGAGATCTTAAATGGTCAAAATCTATCGGATGAATCCTGGGCTTGAGCATTGCTTATGTGTCTTGGAGGTCCTAACCTTGCAGGGTAGTTTGGGTGGGTAGTTCTCTGTGTTATCCTCATGTTATATTTATGTTATATTTATGTTATCTTTAAGTTATATTTATGATTATGTGATGAGTTGAGAGATTAAAAGTATTGATGATTCCAGTTGATCGTGATGAGTTGATCTTGCATCGCCATTTACGATGCTTGTTGATTATGTGTCGTTATCTAAATGTGATGATGTGTTGATTTTGTGTTGTTACTAATTATGTTGATGCATTGGTTGTGATGTTATTTGATTACAATGACGAGTTGTTTGCAATTCCTTTAATTATGATGTCATTGATTATGCACTACTTGAATTATGTGTTGACGCTAATTTCTAATGCTTAAAAAAAATACCTATCGTGCTTCGCTTTTCTTATTCATAACGGAGGGGACGTTACACATGGTGCTAACTAAAACATGGTAATAAAATATCCACGTGGAAAACATTTAAAATCATACTTAATTACAAAATATTCAAGATGTTCAAACTAGGATATTACATTCCCTCCCCCTTGGAATAACATAATTTTCCTTGGTGTTCCATTATTGCAACAATGTTTATGTCTTCATTCTTCTGTTGTACTTGCAATGCCATCCTCTCAACTATCTTGGCACATAACATTCTAGCATTTTCCTACAATAGTAATCAAAATAAGCATGCATATCATAGCCATTTCTATGCATAAAATGTGTCATCAAAATGAATTCCAACCTATGAACTTTCAGTTCACAATTGAAACATATATATTCACAACACAAGATAAAGTATGTAATTCATATCAATACTTATATTTATAAATATGTATCTACTCCATACGGTTGCCACAAATAACATTCAACTCAATATTTTCTTAGACACACTCAATGCACTCATGATTCCAACTAGCATGTAACATGAATCTCCCACAATAGATTTATCAATTCTCCTATTCCTTGTAGTCACTCACCCTCCAGGCTCAGGCATCCCCTTCTCTACTACACATTCCCTAAAGTGATCCATCATTTTCCAAGGCTTCCTCATATAGGAAGTGTATAGAGACTTACAAATTCTTACAACCAAGGAATCCCTTTGGCTTTCTCTAACATAGCATAACACATCTTAATGATGATCAAGGCATATCATAGGGTTCCAATGTCACTATAATAACATCCTCTCCATTATTTTTATCTTCAATTTCCATAATATGTCCTTCCTAAACAACTCCATCATCTCACTTGTATCACATACATACAATTACCATGAGATATCATCATAATAATTTCAATCAGAAATATTTTGTTTCAAATCTGTTTCATACAACAATCATATTTCACAAGTATGAGATTCTTCTCATAATGTTTGGCTCTTGCATGTGGTATCACCCAGTCTTCATTACAACCTTACACTCATTTCCATATCCAAGACCATTCTACCTGCAATTTGAACTTTCATTCAACCAAACAACTATGAGTATTCATGCATATAATCCTTTCATTGTAGCATTTGCAACAACCCTGGAAATGATCTTAGAATTATAGAACTAATAATTCAATCACTTCTAGTTGTTCATCTCATGAAATGATATGAAACTATCATTCATTATATATGCATTACAAACATGCATCAAGCATATGTACTGACATAATTCATAATTCTAGGATCATTATTTGGATTATTTCATAGTTTATTTATGCATATTCACTCAATGCATCCTCACATTGAGTCAAGCTTACCATAATTTGAGGTCATGTGGTTTACAAAGATAAGTTGGAGTACTCAACCAACACCTCTACACATCATCCTTACACTTCTCTATTACTCGTTTGACCATTTGGATACCTTCCTTCTCCACCTAAACACAACACTAAGGAATATAATCATTTAGTGCTCTTTAGTGTTGGCAAAGAGGTTTTAGTCCAAAACATTGATTACAAGTAGGGAGACTTATTGGATATTTGTGTAGTGCTATAGATTTTTACAAATCCAACACATTATGGCCTCATGCATGGTTATATCACATGGCATTCAGTTTCACATGGAATGCAAAATTAATTGCATAAGTGTCATGACTCAATCACTCCAATTATTACTATTAACCAACTCAATCATGATATACTAACTCATGAATGCATCACATGATCCTAATAATATTTACATACCAGAAGATTCCTTCCTTGTCATAATCCACTTTGGTATCAATGACATACATGCATTCAAACATACTCATAAATATATCAATTGAAGATATCAAGTATGGCGGAATGAATTCTTACCCAATTCCTTTAAAGTCACATGCCATTATACCATGACCAATTTTCAAAAACATTGTTGCCATCAACCTTTTTTATATTACTTGATCAGATGTTGCCTAGTAGGAACTCATAGAATTCAATCAAAACGAAATATATTTAGTATGTTAATCATATGTAAATCAGATTTATTGAAGTCTTCCTTAATGAGAAAATTCAAATAATTTAGAATCAATCAAATTCAAATTCAACTCTCTTGGAATAAATAACTTCAAATATGATCAATCAATATCAAAACACTTAGCTTTTAACTGGGTGATACTTGTTCTTTTCCTCTCATGGTATTTCTTCCATTGCCTATATTCAAAATTGTTTTCCATATAGCTATCTCACTCAATAGAGTCGCAAATAACATTAGTCTCAAAACAATACTCACTAATTACAACATCTACAACATTTCTAGGAAAAAATTTCAGCATGATAAGTTCAACCCAAAGTCTAATGGCATAATGTCATTCCAATTGGTTGTACTTTTCTACCTTTCAATAATATTCATTAACCAAGGTCATTTCTATGCAATAATTGAATAATATCAAGATAAACCAATTCATGAATCAATCTCCTATTTCAAGAGGAGGAACAATCAAAATTAGCACCCTAAATTACTTTTTCACAACCAATGGCTTAACCAACCTGCCTACCTTATCATTTCAATGATATAGCAACAATTCATATAGCTTCAACTAAGACTAAAGATCAATCTATTTTATAAAAGTTTACCATCATTCAAATGACAAGTTTCAAAGGCATAATCACAAGTATGTTCCTCTCTTTTATATGGTAGCACCAACAACAATAGAAAAAATGATGTATATCATGTCATACAAAACACTCTTGCACACTTTCTATAGGAGCATTTCATGCTAGCTCATTTTGAAGAGTAGCAAACAAGCCACTCAAAACTAGTATTCAAAATACAACAAAACATAACTTTCAAGATGAGGTCAAGTAGTTAACAATGAAATTACCCAAAACATAGCAAGTACTATTTCTTGTTCCACAATCAACTTATTCATGCATTCATATCAATAGACATGCATTCAAGTTAATAGACATATACATTTCTCTTTATGAATAACAAATTCACTCAACAAAGTTATAAACATAAGAAAATTACTCTTTCATGTGCATACATGATCGTTAAGGGTGTTATAGCTAAGTCTCATTAGTATATATATATATATATATATATCACCCAACACGACTATCATCAATTCATCTTTGAGCCCATAAAACCCCTAGTGTTGTAACCAATGCTCTGATACCACTTGTAACAGACCCAATCTCTTTTGTGCCTAATTGAGGATATAAAGTACTAATTTATTTTTCCTTTTCCAATTCAATGATTAGCTCAGATACCACTTTGTCACGTACCCATTAGTTAAATCATCAAAGAATATTCTCT
>ML786974.1:76934-88040 GCA_009831015.1 Picea engelmannii
TCTCTATATATATATATATATATATATATATATAAACAAAATGTTAGTTTGGTTTGATTCCTAACATGTGTTAGATCATATGTCATGTTTATGAAAGTAACTTCCAAGCTCTTTAAACTACACAATGACATTCAATGGTATATTCACATGAATCAACCTTATGGATTCATAACCTATCCTCCCTTACATAAGCCAATCATAACTCAACCAAATATTCAACTATTGGACCATTATAGTCAAATGAATCGTAGATACACATAATGCTTATGCATTCCATAAATGTTATCTACAACCGTACAAATATCACAAATGCATTCCCATATTGCAATCTTCATTGCAAACTATAAGAATTTAAAGACGCTCACCCAAATATTAAAACTGCAATTTCTTAATGACCAAAGATAATACTTCAATCATACTATCCATTCAGGAGATATCTGGTGACATAAATCATTCTATCCATTAATCATAATAGTATAATGTCGGATATCAATCCCACAAGAGATGAAAATTATGATTATACCTTTGTTTTATCCACGAAATATTTCAAAATAAGAACTATGCACAAAGGCTATTATATGCACATTACCAAAATCAATTTGTTCCATAAATATCTTAGCTCGGTGTTTATGCCCAAGAGGGCGGAAATTTTCTTCTTGCACAACATTTTCCATCTAAAGAGATTCATCCAAGAAAAATACCCAACAAGGATATACAATGTCTTTATATCATATCAACTCAAACATTCAACCCAAAACACTCAACACTATTTTACATGCCCAAAAGATTCCCACAACAACTATATGCAAGCATTCATTTTATTTCAGCAATTGACAAATTTCTACAAACACTTTGCATGTATATATTTTATAACAACCATTAAAACATTTCTACTAACACTTTGCAAATATACATTTAAGCCATTGATAACTTTCTACAAACACTTTACATGCATGTGTTTTATTTCAGCTATTGACACCTTTCTACAAACACTTCACATGCATACATTTTATTACAACCAATATAGACTAGCACACATGTATCAAGGTACATATAAATGGAGTAGCCAATACAAATAGGCATGCTTAGATAATCATATTCAATTTTTGAATTTTTAGAGTATTGAAATGATCTTTATTGTGTGAAACCAAGAATTTAAATCACTTGTTAATCTAAGATCCATGCTAACTCTTCCATAACAAATTTAGTTTAAATGCACACCATACAATCTAGTGAATGAATAGTAATCAACGAAGGGTATTCCTTGATACACCCAAGAAGTTATTGAGAATTATAGCTTGGACAATAATTAGTTCGAGATATTTTTGGAAAAGTTATTTTCGAAAAGCAATTCTATTTTCGAAAAGCAATTCTATTTTTGAAAAGTGATTATATTTTCGAAAAGTAACTTCTATTTTGTAATTCACTTTAGTTGAAAAGTGAAAGTCTTATTTTTAGTAGTTGAGTCTAAAAAGTGTATTTCATGCATGCATGACTTAGACTAGGAGTAATCTCAAAAATAGTTTAGGGTTTTGGTCTCAACTAAAACTATAAAGACAAGTCAAGATAGAGAGTTAAGACACACAAGAGAATGCTTGAGCAATTGAGTATGTTGAATGATAGAGCGGGAGAAAGTGCAAGAAACTAGTTTCCAGTAGCATGCAGTCCGTGCAACCGTTCATACAATCATACAAACAATAATGTATGTATCCATGCATGCGTACTGACATGGCCATACAATCGTTCGTACAGTTGTACAATAGGTCGTACTTTCCTAGCATGTTGTTCTGCTTAGTTTGAGGTGATTTTTGGGTATCTGTGTATTGGTTTTTTCCGGGGAGCTTGTGGAGGTTTTCTTGTAAGTTTTTCGAAGGAATGAAAAGCTAGTTTTGAAGGAGTAATTACATGTGTTGTGTGAAATTGATTTTATGCTTCCGTTGTTTGATTTCTAGCTATTTTGTGATTAATGCTATCATTTAAAATTTATTTATACATTATTTAAATTCAATAATCTACTTGTTTGATTGATATCATAAGGACTTTAGTCACCTAGGGCTTGGAATTTTCACATAAGTACATAAAAGCTTTAAATATGATTATTTAACAATGCATAATCCTTAAATCACATATGAAGTTCAAAAGGATATCAATATGATTCTTTTAACCAAGATTATTTCTTGATCACACAAAAAATATATAGAAAGTTTCCAAAACTCAAAGATAAAACACTTCTCAATGTCTTCATCCTCCATGTAAAGTCTATAAACAATATATATATGTATATATATCATAATTTCAGAAAAAATATAATAGACTTATCTATTGAATGATGTATACCAACCAATTGACTGAGGCATAACGACTTTCCACCCAACCTTAGGCTCTATTGTACTTAATATTTCTACAATAGGCCACCCCCCTAGCCATGTTATAATACCACAAGGTCAGGGAAAATAGTTATCTTAGGCAAGACATATTTTGAACCAAGTATATCAATGTAAGGATTTCTAAAGATAAAGCAACTCTCTGGCACCCACAACACCTACACATACAACATAAGGGGATCTTCTTTCTCTACTCAATAGTCCCTTAGAAATATTCTTCCTTTAATACTCTTTAGTATGTTCATAGAAAGGTCTAGACTGATGTCTTTATAATCCAACAAAGGTCTCATTCTTTCCATTGTTGAGTTTAGTATAGATAGAGCAACTATCTAGCACTCACAATACCTACATATACAACACAAGGAGATATAATTTTTCTACTCTACAATCCCTCAAAAGTATTCTCCTTCAAGTGTTATTCAATATGTGCATAGAAAGGTCCAGGCTAATATCTACTAAGCTCCATCAGGAAAATCTTGGTTCTTGGCCATCCACAGTTCAATCTTCTTTCTCGAGAACTCTCCTCCCTCTCCCATTCAAATTCGTTTTTCATGAATGAATGAAGAATCCAAAGGAAAATAGTGCCACAAGTATTTCTCTCAATTCAAATTTGGTTCCAAGAAGGTAAGGAGAAAGTCTCCATGAATATAGGGAACATGTTTCCAAAAATATAGAAGATGATTGCAATAATTTAGGGAAGGTTACATTCACTTTCTCATGCTTATTTATAAACCATAGGATATGCTCACCTTAACACCATAAAATGGTAAACATTAAATGAATGACAAGGTGGGTAGGAGACTTAGGTAAGTAGACATATAACATTCCCATAGACCCCTCTAACTTTTCCCCGCTCATGGTATCATAGCCCCTTTAGGCGTTCTTGCCTCAGTCGGTTATGATATTTTATTAACTTTGTAAAACTAAAATATTTACATGTATTCAAGATGTTCTAGCCACCATGGTATTTCCTCTTAATGGTGCTAATTAAAACATGATAATAAAATATCCATTAGGAAAACATTTAAAAACATACTTAATTACAAAATATTCAAGAGTGTCAAAATCAAGATATTACAATTGGATTAGTGAATCCGTAAAAATGATAGAACATGATTTAATGCCATAATATATTAAAAGCTGCAAGTAAATGTATAAATCAATATCAATTAGAAAACTTATTTTATTTAGCTTTTATATTTTCCAAAAATGAACATATAGAATGGTTCTTGCAAGTTTCTTCTATATCATCTATTTAATCCTTAACAATGGTGGAAGGCATGAGGTTGTCCACTTAAGGTACTTGGTCATTGACATAATGGGAATGTGTCACATGTTAAGGTTAATATTCAACCCTTTACGTTTTGAATAACATCGCACAATTGAAGTGTTATGAAATAAATTTAGTGCATAGTGAATTACCTCTACATTAGGATGGTATATCGTTGAGGTATGTCTTAGTTGGTAGGATAAAGTGAATCTGTAGACAATGAGAATTGTGAACTATATTTTAATAGCTTTAGAGATTTTGCTCTGCAACAATGGTGACCAAACTGTTATCCGGGAACCAGAGCTCAGAGCTCAACTACATTGTCGGACTCCCTGGTGGGTCTGGACTTTATAGGACCTGTTAGGATCTTCGTTTCTTGTGACAACACTGCCCATTTTTTAGGATTTCCAGTTACTACTTACCCCACAAATGCTCCTTGGATCTTGTAACATCGTAGAAGGCCTTTCACCCCTAACCCCACTCCCAACTGACATAACCACTGACCAAGTTTTCTCTGCCATCTATTGTTTTGAGTATTTTAAAATCTATTTTAACCATATCTCCTTCACGAGACCTCCTCTGATGGAGGCAAAAGTCAGTGCGCTAATGAGCGCTGCTGACGAGGCCATTTGGAACTATGCAGGACTTTTTACAACCTCAGATGGGATTTCCAAGCATGCTAATCTCTCTTTGCCTCATTCGGTACCCAAACCACCGTCCTCTACCTCTGTCACTCCTGCCTCAGTGCTCACATCGCAGACTCCTTCCTCCTCCACACTACCTAACACCTATTTTTCACCAGTTCTCACATCCCCAAAGCACTTTCAACTTCCACAACGCTCTGTTGTTGATACCCACTTGGACTGTAGACATACAACCATAGACCTAGGTCACAAATTTAGTACCATCCCCCCAACCTGCAGTCGAGGACTATTACAAGGTCCTCAGACTGAACAAGATTGTCCAACCCTCCATGGGCATTTTTCTACTTCTAAAGCTGCACATAAAACTAGCTCAAAAACTCCCGGGAGAAAGAAAACTACAACAAGACCATGGGTGCCCAAAAATAAAAAAGAAACTAATACTTGGTGCAGATATTGGATTGAAAGATTCTGTCTCCATGGCACTTTGCAGTCTTGTGGGTAGGATCTCTTATAGGCATCTCTGCAATCTTGATCTTGATACTTGGATGGTTACTAGTTAGAGGCCCATTCTGGGTTATGTCCCCATTCTCTCACATCTAGGACGTGGATGGCTATACTTTCAGTTTAATTCTCTTGAGGATGCCACAACCATCTTGGACCGACTCTGGAATTTTGAAGACAAAAACCTCATGCTAAAATGGTGGAGAGTGAGCTTCGATCGATCACAGGATTACTTCTGACATTGACATCTATGGGTACTCCTCCCTGGACTACCGCTCTACCTCTAGAATGAAAAAACCTTCATGGCTATTGGAAACTCTTTAGGGCGTTTCATATCTATAGACTCAAAGACCCTCTCCAACTCAGACAAAAAAATGGCGAAAATATTAGTTGAGTTGGACATACATGAGGGCCTATCAGAATCTCTGGATATAGACTGGAGGGGACACATTTCTCGCCAGAAAATTGACTATCTTGGCATCCCCTTCAGATGCTCTCTTTGCAGATAGATGAGCCACTTAAGAAAGAATTGCATAGGTGCTCCCGAGGAGGATATTTCAGAGGAAACTATGCTTGAGCTAGCCTCCACTTTGGACTCTCCTCCTATACACTCACATCTTCATTTGCCAGATTTTCCTGAGGATGACATCAACTCTGGACTGGACACCATCTCTGGTAAGCTCAAGACTATCTGTCTAACTCTTTTTTCCTCTCTATTAGCTCTATAAATAGAAATTATCGACAGTTACCCTCTACACACCTTGGGATCAACCTCCACTTCTCCTAGAGCTATACACACTCATTATCAGCTAAACCTACCCAACATCCACCGAGACTCTTATACACCCTCAACTCACACCCTTTCAAACTTTCATCCCACTCCTCCTACCCCAAACACTGTTGGTGAGAAGAAGACTTGTGCACAGTCTGACTTACAGAAGTCTCCCCTCACTACTGTGTAGACTCCTCTACCGATTACCCACTCACCTCTTCCTCCTACCAGTTGTCCCCTAGAGTTGCGAGCCTTTACACCAGTGGCCATTCAGAACACTACCTACAATTCCCATTTTTGGGACGTTCCATCACCTGCTGTGCAGACCTTACTCTCGTCTGCACCTTCCATAACCTCTCCTCCTAGCCACACTCGGGAGGAGTGAGAACACACTCATACTATAGCACAACCTGAGAGTTTTGGAGAAAAAGAGACCGATTTTTTTAGGGAACATGACTCTGATCAACAAGAGTTTACCTGCTTTTCGAGTTAGAGTGAGTTAGAGCTAGGTGATAGTGATCTTGGTAATGTATTGAATGCGCTTATACAATCATACAAAGACGTTCTTGAACCCATGCCCTTGCCTACTTACCTGGATACATCTTTACACAACATGTCAGATGTTGAACATTATCTGAGAACAACTGAGACTCCTTCCTCTTCCAGGGGCAAAGACTACACCTGGTCTAGAGGACATGGCTTCGAACATTCTCCAATCAAAACCCGCAGTGCTCGTCGTAATGAGGGCACTTCATCTTCTCTTCTCGAGGACACTCCACACAATTCCACTAACATTGGGGTGCTTAGAGGCATGAAATACCTAGCAAGAGAAAAACCATGATCTTTCTCTCCCTCAACATCATAGGGGTGGGGGGCCACCTAAAATCTGCCTCGTTCATAAGACTTCTCACACACATCTCTCCAAACATCATATTTCTTCAGGAAACTTTGGTAGACAGTAAAAAGTCCGGGAATTTTCTTAACCATTTCCTTTCTAATTGGAATATATGTTCAATTAACTCACTTGGCACCTCTGGGGGTTTGGCAGTGGCTTGGGATCCTGACTCCTATGATCTCGTTCCTTATTTTTGCTATGGAGGAATTTTTGTATCTGGTACTTGTCAACATTCAAACAAAAGGTTCAATCTACTCAATCTTTATGGACCTTGTTCTAATAGATAGTTGTTTTGGGAGCAATTGGAAGCCAGGGGATTACTAGACCTTGATAACTTGATTATAGGAGGGGAATTTAATCTTACAACCTCCGTTGGAGAAACCTGGGGGGGGCTCTGCTACCCAAGATGCACTGGCGAATTACTTCACTACACTATTCTCTGCACATCACTTGATGGACCTTGCACCCAATCATTTGACACCTACATGGCGCAATGGGCATGTGGGCGCATACTACATCTCCAAGAGTCTGGACCGTTTTCTATTATTTGAACAAATTTTATCCTCGGAGGAAAGATTTAACTCCTGGGTAATCTTACCATATCTTTTTTATCACGAACCAATAATTCTACACCTGGACGCATCTCCACACAAGATTTCCTACCCCTTTAAATTAAATTCAAACTAGCTTCTGGAAGCAGAGTACAATACATTAGTTGTTGAAATCTGGAAGGACCCTCTTTACTTGTCTGAGCCTTGTATTCAACACATAATAGTTTGGAAGCTCATAAATCTGAAAGCACGCACAAAAGCGTGGGCTACCACTTATCAAAAGAAAAGCGCACAAAGGCTTCTCGAACTTGAATCAGCTACTCGAACCCTCATTTTCGGATGCCAACGCAGGGAACACATGTGCTAACTATCATGATTTAAAGGATCTCGAAATGGAGTGGAATCAACTATTGATAAAAGATGAGTCTACTTGGAGACAAAGATGCAGAACCAACTGGATCAAGAGTGGTGATCTTAACACCAAATTGTTTCATAAATTCGCCAGTGCAAGCAGGAATAAAAGAAAAAATTGGGGAATGTTAGGGGAGGATGGAATTATTCACAAAGGAAAACATGCCTTAAAATCTGCAGTTGTTAACTACTTCAATCCCGTCTTTGAGCAGAACCCCTCTGCCAATCTACAGAGCTCAGCTTTGGTGGCTAGCCTCTACACACACACATTTTTGGAAGAAGATTCTCTATTACTTGACAATCTGTGCACTCTGTAGGAGATTTCAGTTGCTCTCAAGTCCTTCTCCAAGGACAAAAGTCCAGGCCCAGATGGCTGGACTGTAGAATTTTACTTAAACTTTTTTGACCTGATCGACCCAGATCTTCTAGAGCTAGTGGAGGACAACAGAGTTCATGGAAAGGTGATTGGTGCAATCAAATTGACTTTTCTCACTCTTATACCCAAAGCATACACTCCTTCATCATTTGGAGACTTTCGGCCTATTTCCCTCTACAACCTTTGCTATAAACTCATTTCTAAAATTATTGCCACCGGGATCAAGCCTTTTCTCTCTCGTATCCTTTTGATTGAACAATTGGGATTTTTAAAAGGTCGTCAGATTCTAGATGCCATCGACACTGCCCAAGAGTGCTTACACTACATTAAAACCAATAATTCCAGGGCAATAATTCTCAAATTGGACCTTAAAAAGGCCTTTGATTGCATATATTGGGACTTTCTTAGATTGGTCCTAGTTCAGACAGGCTTCAGTCACCAATTGATAAAGTGGATTATGAGTTGTGTAGACAACGCTAACCTTGCCATTTTAGTCAATGGATAATCCTCTTCTTTCTTTCACATGGGCAGAGGTCTGAGGTAGGGTTGTCCCCTCTCACCACTTCTCTTCATTTTGGCTATGGAAGCCTTAAGCCTGCTCCTCAAATCAACACAAGCAGAAGGAAATATTTCTGGTATAAAGGTGTCCAGAACCCTCAAGATACTACATCTCCTTTTTGCAGATGACGTTCTCATCATGACCAAGGGAACTCCTCAGGAATGGAATGAAATAAAAGAGATCCTACACAACTTCTGCAGTGCCACTGGATTGACGATCAATTGGGAAAAATCCACCTTTCACTTTGTCAATATTCAGCCTACTTCTATGGATCACATCAAATGTATCTTTCCCCATACCTTCTCTCCACTTTCCTCTGGTCTCAATTATCTAAGCTATCATCTAAAATTAGACTCATACAAGCCTTCAGACTGGAACTGGCTACTTGCCAAAGTAGAAAAAAGAACAGGACACTAGTGCAAAAGGTGGCTCTCTCTTGGTGGCAGGTTTACTCTAATCAAAGCAATCCTCGAAGGACATGCAGTTTATTGGATGGCCCTAGCAGTTATCCCTGCTTTGGTTCTCACAAAACTTTGAAAGTTGATCTTTAAATTCCTTTGGTCTAGCTGCTTCGAACACTCCAGACAACACCTTTGCAACTGGCTTACCCTGGCTAAGACAAAACAGAAGGGAGGGTGGGGGATCGGAAATCCTATCCTTTTCATTCAAGCTCTTGTGAACACATCTCTCTAGCAAGTGCTAACTTGTTCGGGCATTTGGAATTCAATAATCATTGAAAAATATCTCTTCCACCACACAGTAAAAAGTTGGCTCCTAGCGTCGATGACCATCCCCATATCAGCTTCATTTTTCTGGAGGAACATCACAAAAATGAAAAGTCTAATCACCTGCTAGCTTTGTTGCCTCCATGGCTCGGGATCTAATATAACACTTGGTCGTGATCGCTTCATTGGGATGGATGTTTCAGTCTCCCTTTCCCCACAATTAATATCACATATGAATTCAATTAACATTTGGTACCTATACCAAATTAAAGATACTTCGAGATTAGAACACCAACCCGACAGTTGGATCTCCAACACAACTTTAGGGCTCACTCTGGTTTTAGCATGCAAATGGAACAATTTCTTTTAGCTCTCACATACCTGGGTATCTGCCTCATAGATACAAAAGATCAACTTCAATGGTCGGGGGGCGACCGCTCATGTAAACTAACCGTTCAAAATGTCTATAATGCTATTTCAAATTCGCATTGGCACACAAATATAAGGGGTTGGAAAAAACGTATCTGGACCTGGCACATTTCGCCCAAGGTAAAATTGTTTACCTGGTGTTTACCTGGCTGTTGAACGAATATAAGTTAAACACTTGGGATATTCTGCTAAAAAAAGGCCGGTCTGGTCCAAGTTTTTTCCATCTTTGCCGTATAGATTCGAAAACAACAGACCATCTCTTTATAAATTGTTCTTTCACAAGACAGGTTTGGAAAAAAATTACATTGACGCTAAATCTCATTTCTATCTGGGATGGAAATTCTCTCCCGGACTGTTTTAAAACCTGAGCACAAAAAGAGCACAAGCATATGCATCTACCTTCTATTATCTACTGGACGATCTGACTTGAAAGGAACAACACCATTTTTTTATAATGGGATCCCATCCTCAACTACTGCAGCTTATAAAGCACTTGGAATCTACAATGCTTGGAATGATTCACTTGTTACAAAGACAAGATTTCATTGCATATTAAAGGCACCTGATCTTGATGACATCCCTACAACTTGGTTTGAGGGAGTTGCTCTCACAAATGGGTCACTGAGTGGAGTTGGAAGATTAATTAAAATCACTCATAACACCTTCTACAAAGGGACTTTCAACTATGGCCCAGGCACCAACACCAGGGTAGAACTTTTAGGTGTCTAGGACACACTTTACTTAGCTTCCAGACTCTACATAGAAACCCTTTAGGTTCTTGGAGATTCCAGTATTTTTATTGAGTGGTTGTGTGGCAGGGGAAAACTCCAAACAATCTCTCTCTTGGCTTGGAAGGACATAATTAAACTTCTACAACCATACTTTAAAAAAATCAACTACAACCACATTTATCGCGAGCATAATAAGTCTGTTGATCTTCTCTCAAAGGATGCGCTCTAGGAAAAAATGGGGATCATCTCATATCATCTCTGGATAGATGGCCATGAGGGCCCACCTCTCTTTCTTTCCCTGTGTTAAGATCAGTTGTATTTTAATCCTTTTTCCTCATCGGACTTTCTAGTTATGAAAGCATGATTCCACTCTGATCACAGGTCACATCAACTATCCAAATCTTATTCACTTGGTAGCCCACTCTTACAGCTTCTCCTTCAGTTTTTTCCTTGATTGAAAAGACACCTTGTTGTTTCTTCCATTTATAACTCTCTCACTTTACTGGTTGAAAGACTACAAAAGGGGAAAGTTATTATCTACTTCTTCATAGCTGCGATTGTAACTTCGTGTTTAGAACACAAATTATATAATATATATAATGAGAAATTTTCCAGTTAGAAAAAAAAGATAAAGTGAATCTCTAATCATTTACTAACTACCTACAATATTTTGTGCTAAATTTAAACTTGTGGCACTTTTTTTTAAATAGATAGTGGAACATATTGTATGTTTCAATTCTATCCCATATTAAAATAATACAAAATTAAAAATAAAATATATCAATCTTAATTATGTCTATGTATTAAAGTGATTAATAATATATCTAATAAATGAAATATAAATATCAATAAAAAAAA
>ML786974.1:90323-102922 GCA_009831015.1 Picea engelmannii
ATTTCATTAGTTTTTCTTTTAAGACATTTTTGTTGATCCAATGTTTCTAAGTCTAGCGTTTTAATGTTTATTTTCGTAACATTAAAAATTAAAGTTTAAGAAATATTATGTTATGAAATATTAAAAATTAATAATTGGAAAATAATTAAATAGGATTCTATTAAATCGAGTTTTAGGATAGTTAGTCAATGTGGAGTTTAGTTCTTATTTCGTTATTAGTTTAAATTTTATGAGTATCTTTGTAACACCTCAACCTTCTTAAAATTGTCAATTTATAAAAGGAAAAAAATTCATATATATAACAAAAGAGAACAATCTACACACCATGCCCTAGAAGGGAAATTGCAAAAAAATAAAATCGATGGATTTTATTATTATTAATAATATAAAAGAGAGGAAAAAAAAAAAAGTCATTTAAGTGTTTTTAAGTCCTAAGTCCATAAAAGCAAATAAGTATATTTTAGGGGAGTTCATGCATCACCCTGTACTTTTAAGAAGATATAAACTTTGTGATGATGGTTTCTTATGATATAAGTTTTATTGAAAGAAAAAAATCAAGTGTAGTAATGAAAAAAGAGGAAGAGTTTTTAGCATTATAGGAAAATTTGTTTTGATAATTTTTAAAGTAAAAGGGATTATTTGAGGAAAATCTATTAGCATTGCTATTTATCTAAGAGATGATGGGACAATTACATTAATGTTGACTTGAAAAATCAATTATTAATCTCTCAATCGGGTGTAATAACCAAGATTTACTATTGGAATGGAAATAAAATAAATGATCTATCAATGAAAAATTGTGATTGTAATTCCTTTCTCATTTCAACATTACATGTATGCATGAAAATTTTGTCAACATAATTCTAGGTTCTACATGGATGGAAACATTGGGGCCTTCATCTTAAACAAAAAAAAATTATGTTCTCTTATAACAAGGATAAGACAACACTCTAAGACTTTGCAATGGAGTAATGCTCAAAAGATCCCTCATTAAAATACATAAAAGATGCATCATATGGGATCCTTTCGGGTAATCAAAGGTCATTACAAAAGATGCAAGATATTCACAATAAACTTAACAAGGTTGTAGCTGATAAAGATGAAGAAATTTCTCATCTCAAAAATTATAGTCAAATCTTGATAACACAAATCAAGAAGTAAAAAAAATTAAAGGAAGAGACAACATGAAAAACTATAACAACTTATCAACAAAGATTTAGTGATCGTCAAGGAAACGATGACTAATCTAGTTGAAGTAGGGATATCTTCAATCATGGAAATACAAACAATAGATACAAAAACCTTAACAAAGCCAATTTTCTCTACTAATAAAATATCAACGATCAACATGGAAACATAAGTATACGAAGAAGACACAATACCAAAGGTGAATCAAACAAACTCTAAAATTGTGATAATGAAAGACCATGTTACAAGGGCATATATTTGACATCCTAATCACAAGAACTGACATTGTAACCAATCACTGTATTGGCATCAATTTGAACAAAGGTCATATTTGACCTATATTTTCAAGAAGATCAATTCCAATGCAATTTGATTTCAAAATAACAATCATTCTTGGAATCACAATACAAAAATTTCTATTCAAGAACCTTATAAACACGTGATTCCACATAAGATTGAACTAGGGTGGACTAACCCTTCAACAATCATGATAATTTTGTTTAGTAATTTGAAGATCAGGTTGTCTCTTCAACTATGACAATATCAAGAATAGAGTATCATGTGAAAGCATTACAAACAAGACCAAAAAAAAACATTTTATGTTTTGAAGATATTGAAGCACCCATGAAGGGGAAGCAATTTAATCAATATAAATACATAATTAAATATTACTAATAATTTAATAATGAAATAATCTAAGGGACACAACCCTTCACATTTGTGACTAATGAATGGATATAAGTATATTGTTGCAATGATAATCGTATTAATCAATTATTCAATCATATTCATTCATTATATTTATCCTATATGTTTTTTCATTATTATCCTATTTATTTTGGATATTTAGAGTATGAACCAAATTGATTCATTCCATAAAGCGAGACTTATTGTAAGGGGATTGGGAGAACCTATTGGATTGAATGGGGTGGGGGAACTCAATTGACTTGATCCTATATTAGTATCCTAGAAAATTCAAGGTTAAAGATATTAAACTTAGGCATCTACATGTACTAAAGTAACTAAATCATATCAAACAATTGGATGATAAATATAAGAAAGACTTACTATAAGAGGGATGGGAGAAGTCGGTGGACTTGGAGGGATGGGGAAACCTGGTGGATTTGGAGTTCACTTGTAGTTGGACGAAGAATTTTTAGAACCATTCATGTCATACTGCCACCTAAATATATATTCTCCTATAACTTAGTAAGCTACATATAAGAAGTTTGAGTAATAATAAGAATAATAAGTTGTGAAATGCACCTGAATTGTCATTGGTATGAAGTTTGCATAATCTTAACTGAAAATACTAATGTTTCCCATGGTTATCGTCATCAATGCTTTGTTTCTATTTTAGACACACCAATGCATAATATCCATATTTATGCACTTGTTCTCTTGTCCAAGACATGATCACTACATTTAAATAAAGGGTTTTAGTTAAAATTCTCTATAAAAACTTACAAAACCTCTAAAAAAAAGGATTTATGGTGGTTTTCTATCCTATTTCCCTATCTATAGTAGAGAAATTGATTCTCCATATCTAAATTGGTACACCAGTGTGCTATATGAATACAAACATGTTATGATTTGAATTTTTTTTTAACCATAAAAAATAATTCTACTAATATCAAACCTTTGTGCAAATAGATTTAAAATAGTTTTAAAGGGAAAGATGGGAGAGAAGAGCTTCTCAAAGAAGACATAGATAAAAGATCAAATCATTTGAGAAAGACATTGGTAGGATATCAAATCAACATCAATCAAAATCAAGGAATGCAGGTTCCTTCTCTATTTCGTTTACACAATCTTCAACAAAATCGTGAAAGGTGCACAATATCTAGGTGCCAACTTCCTCCATTTACCAAGTGTAAAGAGATTCTCTTTGGATTAACTCGAAGAAAATTGAAATACTTTCTCTCCAACCTTAATGCTTCATTCTGATCTTTTCTTATCAATGTCGTTCTTTTGTCTATCCTAGGAGGTCTTCAAATTTGTTGCACATGTTTCAATATGCTCTCCATTTGTTTTAAGGTCCTCTTCCTTGTGTCAACCATGCTTCCAAATTGTCCTATCTAATCACTAAATTGCATTTGCATTTCTACCATACAATGCTTCAAATGGACTCTTCTGAAGAGAATGTTGATAACCATTATTTTATGCAAACTCTACTAGTGGGAAGTATTTTTCCCAAACCCTAGGTTGATTCATTACATAAATTCATTACATATCCTCCAAAATTCAATCTACTCCCTTTGTTTGGCCATTGGTCTTTGGATGGTAAGCTATATAACTTCATGCATAGTTCTAGGAACAAGCTCTGCAAAAAAATTGAAGTAAATTTTTAGTCTCAATCTGACAAAATTACCTTTGGCACACCGTGTAATCTTTCCACCTCTTGGATAAAGATGCAGGGCATATCAAACACTCAATGAGTAGTCTTAACTAGAATGAAATATGTTATCTTGGTCAAATAATTAACTACTACTAGGATATAGTCGTTGGTCCTTGAAGTTTTAGGTAACCTAAAATGAAATCCATTGTGATTTCTTCCCATTTCCAAGCTGCTACACATAAGGGATCAATTTAGTTACTAGATGTTAATGACCCACTTTTATTTGTTGATGTTCAAGGCACATAGACAGATATGTCTTAGTGTCTACTTTTAATCTTAGTCAGTAATGCATTTGCTTCATACTTAGGCGTGTCTTTTGATATCCAAGGTGTCTTGAATATATGGCATCATGGGCCTCATGGAATACTAACCTTCTCTATTGGTTATGTGTTATATT
Source organism: Picea engelmannii (assembly GCA_009831015.1). Taxonomy (NCBI): domain Eukaryota; kingdom Viridiplantae; phylum Streptophyta; class Pinopsida; order Pinales; family Pinaceae; genus Picea; species Picea engelmannii. The sequence goes on from ML786974.1 coordinate 94,307, forward strand.
ATTTGCATGTGGTGGGGGGGATGTGTTGGATTTGGATGATATCATATTAATGGATTAGGGTTGTAATCTAATATGGGTTAACATATTAGGATTTTGAAAGCTATTGAATACCTAAAATATGTTAGGATATTTAGACACTTAGGAATTAGTTAAGATCAACTTGGTCTAATGTGTCGTTAGATAAAAGTGTGATTCTTTGTGTATTTCTTTAGTATGCATTCGTATGCATTTGTAGTTAGGTAATCCAATGGTCATGATATGTTCTTGACATAGAATGATCTGACGATTCATATTCTCCTTGATCTTAATGACTACATTGATCCGTGGCTTAACACTCGATCGACCCATGATATCCATTTAAAGAGAATGGGGGGTAATTTGTTGATGATTGATTGTGAGACTCTTTTTTAAAGCTATCTATAATATTTTCTTTTGCATTAATAAATTGCTCCAAGTGGCCATGTTGGTCGGGGTCATGGATGTTTCCCCATAAGGGTTTTACCGCGTAAAAACATCAATGCGTTGATATTTGATTTGGCTGTGTTAGTGGTTACTGAAGGTTTTATTCCTCTGTTGGAATACGTGTGTTTTCAAACATTGTATCAGAGCGCACTGCTCTCGTTGTAGATCGAGATCATGAAATTGTGTTGCAGTATATCCGATTTCTACCATTTCCATACATTTATGGGATGAGAGGACTGTTTCATTGCATCTAGAGTGATCATTTCAGTTAAGAATGCCTTTTTTTCACTCAAAAAGGTTTATGGTTTCCCAAGATACAACCGTTTCAGTTAGATCCAGAGGTATAAAGCGGCCTGAATACACCCTTTTAATTTTTTACATAGATAATATTTGGGTTTTATTGTGGTTTTCTATTTTTTATTTCTAGGTTGCTACTCTTTTTCATCTGTGTATTCTCTTTACCCTACGCTCTATGCGATATCAAAAAATCAGAAACATAGTAGAAAGGGTTTGTGTATGTTCTTTGTCATGCACTCTGTGCGATCTCGGTAAATTAGAAACAGAGGGAAAAGTTGCATTTTCTAGGTAAGATAACCGAAATATAACCCTTGTTTTTGTCGAGAAGTGAATTTTTGTGTGTGTGTGTGAATGCATGAAAATAAGTTTTTATAGAGCACGCACAACAACAACAAACCTCCTTCTTAAGACTATAATGTGTTTTTCTCTAGTTCACTTGGTTGAAAGTTACTTTACTTAGTAAGATGATCCGGATTTTATGAGCATAACGATATGAATACAGATTATTAAAATATGTTTAACACAGAATAACAGAGATACAATAAAACCAGTTTTCTATTCAATAAGGAAATAAGCTGAAACTGTAAAATGCTACAGAAAACAAGCTTGTTGGAATGGTGGCGGCTTATCTCTGAGAAGATATGTGACGGTTGCGCTCATTCGCAAGAAGATGATTACAATGAGGCTCGGAAGACCTTTTTACAATAAACAAGAATTTGCAAAAATCTTAGACATCCAAAAACCTAACCGTAGGATATGAAGCACCAAAATTCATGTGGGCCCCATTTGGGTAAGTTAGTACATCAACTTCTCGGGGTCGTAACTTTTGCATACGATCTTCGTTTTAGGAGCACGCTAACCCATTGGAAAGGTATCATCAAGGAGATTAATTTTGGTGGCTCAATAAAAGCCTTTGGCTATCATTGAGAAGCTCAATCCCGAAAAAACTTCATTTAGGCCCTCAAAATGGCCCCGGAAGTTAAAAACTGCTAAAAATAGTAAATTGCCAAAATTGCCAGAAAACTGTTTTGAGCGAGTTGGAAAAGGTGGGTAGCCACCGATATCCACTTGGATCATAAGAGGTCTTGAGTTCAAGTCATTTTTTGTTACTTTTTTTTGAAAAGTTCATGCATTCATTGTAAAGTGCAATTCACTTAATTATAAAAGTGAATCACTATTAAATAACTTTAATATTTTAATTTAAGTTATTTTTTGCATGCAACTTTCATTTACAAAGTAACTTCATTGTAAAAGTGATTCCCGCTTATTCTATAAAAGTGGGTCACTTCATAAGTAACTTATTTAAAAGTGATTTTATAGGAAAAGTAAGATAATGAGGAGCATCAGCACGTGGACCAACCATGGACCAACTTCTACTTGCCACATGGCTCTTTGGTTACTGTTTATGACTTTTTTCAAAAGGGCATAACTTTCACATCCAAAGTATGTTTTTAGTGTTGTTGTTTTTTAACAACCTATTTTTTCGATATCTTCCATCTAGGCCATTAATTTCATTTTTTTCTACATATTTTAATATGGCATCTCCTAATGATCTTTTGCTTACCAGTACAAACTACTTCTCATGGAAATCCCATATGGAATATGGAAGATTGTATCATAGTACCTTGGGAAAAGAACTAGAACCCACTTATGATAAAAATAAATTCAAATGGGCTAATAAGAGTGAAAAAGCATGTGGACTAATCAGAATGTCCATCTCTCATGATTTAAGGCTTCACCTTCAAGGAATTGGTGCTCCTAATGCAACTTGGACTAATCTTGAAGTTGTTTTTGATAAGGACAATATTAATCGATCCCACCGGATAGAAAATAAATTAATGAATCTAAGTCCTAATGTTTTTTCTTTCTTTGAAGATTATTTATCTAATTTCAAAACACTTATAATTTTATGTATAGACTACAAAATAGATCTGAAGGAAGAACGATGCATCTATATTATTTTTTCTAATATTGGTAGTGCATGTTCCATCTCTGTATCTAGATTTTATGGCATTAGAGATGCTCTAGGGAGAGATTATAAAGATCCCACTCTTGAGTATTTTTGTGATGCTTTGATTAGAGAGCAAGATAAATGTGTGCAATTGGGAGTGATAAACATTGCAGGTACCTCCGACAAAGCCTTAGTGTCCCAACAGAAAGATAAATCCAAGGATCCCAAGAAGCAACATCCTTGCCACAACAACAAGGAAAACAAGGGTCCCAGACCCTCTCATCCAACTTCCACTCATAATGGTGACAAAGGAGAAAAATCTAAAAGTAAGAAGATTGAGAGACATTGCAACCTTTGCGGGAAATATGGTCATGTGGAGTCCAAATGTTTTAAGAAGATGGAATCTTTAGAAGCAACGATGAAGAAACACAACATTAGTATTGATTCTTCTTCTTCTAACTCTTCTTCTCATGGACATGCACTTTCTGATTCTGGTTTCTCCTTCAATGCAACTTCTACTTCTTCTTCTGATGAGTGGCTTATTGATTCTTGAGCATGTTATCATATGGCTAAGGATAAAGCCATATTTTCTGCTCTAAATGAATGTAACACCAAGAAAATATTTTTTGGTGATGATAGATCTCTTAGTGTTGTAGGGTATAGAACAATTCATGTAGATAATGGTCATTTCAATGATGCATTATGTGTTTCAAATCTTTCCTACAACCTTCTATCAGTATATTAAATTACTCATTTAGGTGAAGGTGAAACCATAGAGTCTTCACCTCACCAAGTCGTAATTACGGATTTTAAATATCCTAAGCATGTCCTCACAAATGGAATTTTTGATGATATTGCTAGGTTGTACAAGTTTGACAACTTAGGGTCATCAACTTTTCCATCAGTTTTTTTTGCTCATAGCGATGACTTGAGAAATAATTTCATGAGCGGTTTGGTCATCTAAATTGTTGCTCATCGCAAAAACTATGTAATCGACATATGATGACTAGTCTTCCTCTTGTTTCTTGTCGAGATGGTGTTTTTTTAGGTCGTGTTCTCGACAAAACTCATCAGGACAATTTTGAAAAATGTGCCTCTTGGCATGCCTTGACCCCTTTGCAGCTTGTTAAGAATGACTTGTGTGGTCTGCTTTCTTCTCCTTCTTTTTTTGGGTGCAAGTATTTCTTAACTTTCATTGATGACTTCTCCAAATGCACTTGGGTTTACTTCTTAAAACTTAAGAGTGAAGTGTTTGGCATGTAAGGCCCTTGTAGAAAAAAAATTTGGACATTAACTTCAAAGGTTAAGAACAACTAATGGAGGAGGATATGTGAACAACAATTTCACAAGTTAGTAGACTGCACAAGGAATCCAAATGCAACGCACTGTTCCATATACACCATAACAAAATGGTGTTGTTGAGAGAAATAATCGCACATTAAAATAAATGGCTAATTGTATGATCCAATCTAAGGGATTAATCCTTAATTATTGGGCGGAAGCCATTAACTGTGAAAATTACATAGTAAATCACACTCCCACAAAGGCTCTAAAAAATATAACACTAGAAGAAGCATGGAATAAAATTAATCCAAATGTAAGCCACTTCCATGTATTTGGAAGTGTAGCATGGGCTCACATTCTTGATAAGAAAAGGAAAACTTTACAACCTAAAAGTGAGAAGTGTATTTTTGTTGGTTATTTTGAAGATGTCAAAGGTTACAAACTTCTTCAACCTCATTCTAACAAAATTATTATTAGAATATATATTAAATTTGGTAAAAATATCTTGCCCTGTGAGCCTAATTCAACATGTGTGCCTTCTTCGGCCTACAAGCCATATTTGGCGCTTGTGCCATCTTTTGTTCCTACTCTGGTATCTTCTTCTTTAGATGATAATAGTGAGGATGTAAATCCAACTCCACCTACTCACCTTCCTCTAGATGAGTCCATTGAACATGAACATGCACCAGTACCACCGCTTCCCAGATGGGTTCGTTCAACTTGAGAAGCAACTGGTGATCTTGTCGGTGATCCTTCAGATCAACGTCGAACAAGTTCACGGTTCCAACGAGGCTCTTCTATTTTGGCTCAAGTTTCAGAGACTTGTGATTCGGAGACATCTGCATAAGCTTCAGGTCATCCATATTGAGATACAACAATGACTGAAGAATATCGTTATTTAACAGAAAATGATACTTGGGATCTTGTACCTCTTCCAAAAGGAAGAAAACTTGTCAATTGTACATGGTTGTATAGAACTAAGTCTGCATCAGATGGAAGTGTTGAAAGACACAAGGCTCGATTGGTTTCCAAATATTTCTCTCAAGTTGAAGGCATTGACTATAATGAAACCTTTTCCCCCATGCCAAAATGAATTCCATCCACCTTGTTCTATCCCTTGCAACCTGACATAAATGGGAGGCCCATCAAATGGATGTCAAATTTTCCTTCTTTGATGGGGGTTTGAAAGAAAAAATCTACATGGAACAATCTCTTGGCTATGTCTAGAATGACTCAAGCCTTGTTTTTCGTCTTACGCAATCTTTTTATGGTATTAAACAAGCTCGAGCTTGGTATGCCAAAATGGGAAGCTTTGTTCTTGACACCGAATTTTCTAGATGTCATTCTAACCCTAATGTCTATACCAAGAAATTAGGAAGCCATCTTATAACACTTGTTCTTTATGTTGATGACCTTATCCTCCTTGGTAGTGACCCTAAACTTTTAAACCATGTGAAAACCTACCTTAAGAAGAAATTTGAAATCACAGACTTAATATTTTTGCACTATTTCCTTGGCCTCCAAGTATTACAAACCAAAGAATGAATCATTATTTCCTAGTTTAAGCTTGTCTGTGACCTTATTCGTCGCTTTCACATGGAAGATTCTAAACTATCCCCTTGTCCCTTTCAGTTTGGATTCAAACTTGTTTCCACCTATTCTCCTGAAGTTGATGCCACTTTGTACCGTTATTTAGTTGGTAGCCTCTTATATTTGACTCATACATGTCATGATATTTTCTTTGATGTTGGTCTTGTTGCCCAATATATGCAAACACCCCATGAAATCCATTGGAAAGTAGCTAAAATGATACTTTGGATGTCTGGGGTACAATTCAATTTAGGTTACATTACAACTCAGGGGGGACTCCTTTATTGGTTGGTTTCACTGATTTATATTGGTCTGGCGACCTTGATGATCGAAAGTATACTACATGTTATGTTTTTATCCTTGGTTTAGGACTTGTCACTTGGGACTGTAAGAAACAATAGGATATTTCTCTTTCTTCAGCAGAAGCAAAGTACCGAGCAACGATTATTGCAAGTCAAGAAGCCTTGTGGCTTCGACAAATCCTTTTAGAATTTGTCTTCCAACAGTAGCATCCAACCACCCTTTGGTGCGACAATCAAAGTGCCACCAAGCTAGCCAAATATCTATTTCAAAATCAGTGTAACAAATACATCGAGCTACACATGCAATTCATAAAAAAATGCATTCATGATTGAGTTATTTAAGTGTTATTTTTCCCTACAAAAGATAAAGTTGTAGACATTTTCACAAAGTCTCTTACAAAAGTGAATTTTTCCAAACTTCGATCTATGTTAGGAGTTTAGGATGTTTTCATTAAGGGGGGATAGGCTCTAATGCCTCCTTCCTTCTCCTATTATGTTTCCTTTGTAATTCCTTCAATCCTATCCCAAGTTTTTATTAAGGGGAGATGTTATGATATTTAGACACTTAGGAGTTACTTAAGATCAACTTGGTCTAATGTGTCGCGTTAGGTAAAAGTGTGTTACTTTAGTATGCATTTGTAGTTAGGTAATACGATGGTCACGATATGTTCCTGAGATAGAGTGATCTGACAGATCATATTTTCCTCGATCTTAACAACTACATTGATCCATGGCTTAACACCTGATTGGTCCATGATATCTATTTAAAAATCATGGAGGGTCATTTTTCGATGATCGATTGTGAGAAAATCTCTTGTAAATATCTCTATATTATTTTCTTTTGCATTAATAAATTGCTCCAAGTGGTCACGTTGGCTGGGGCCATGGATATTTCCCCACAGGGGTTTTATGACGTAAAAATATCAGTGTGTTGATTTTTGATTTGGTTGTTTGAGTGGTTACTGAAGGTGTTAATCCTCTGTTGGAATACATGTGTTGTAGAACAAAATATGTATATAATTTATTGTGAATGGTGAAATTAATACAATGAAGAGTTGAGAGGTGCGGCACCAAGGAGGCATAATTTTCTCTCGGTTAATGGTTTCCAATGTAAATCTTCGTGTACTGTGTGTATGTTCCATTAATTAATTTTTGTTTTTATTAAAGAATCTGTATGCATAGTTTTACTTCATGGGTTTAAAAATTACATGTGGTATTAGAGATCGTTTTTCACTTTAGAGGGACACCTTTGTTGTTAAGGGTTTGGCTTATTTGTGATAGATCAAGTTTATCTCGGGTTTGTGATAAACCCGGGTTCAGTGGGAACTTGCAGTGGTGGTTTGTGTGTTGAAAGAGAATGACGAGCAATTCTAGAATCGATATTGAGAAATTTAACGGTCAAATCTTTGAACTATGGAAGCTCAATATGGAGGACCTTCTTATAGAAAAAGAACAATGGATAATTGTGGATCTTGGTACACAACCTATTGGTACATTGGAAAAAGATTGGGAGAAGCTAGAAAGAAGAGCAAGGAGTAAAATTCGACTCTTCCTGGCAGATTCAATGTTATTGAATGTCTCTGGATAATCTATAGCCAAGAAACTATGGGATAAGTTAGAGAATTTGTATAAGTCAAAGTCCTTGGTAAACAAATTGTTTCTTCGAAAGAGGTTGTATTATCTTCGGATGGAAGATGGAGTTTTTGTGGCAGAGCATCTAAATGCCTTCAATACTTTGGTATGTCAAATTGTCTCTGTTGCTATTAAGATTTCGGAAGAAGATAAGTGTATTACCTTGCTATGTTCTTTTCCAGACTCCTGGGATAATCTGGTTGTAGAAATTGCTAGTACCACTAACTCTGCATTGAAGTTTGAGGATGTAGTTGCATCCTTATTATCAGAAGAGATGAGGCGGAAAAACATGGATAGTTAGATCATATATGTTTTCTTTGTAACAGGTTGTCCCCAAGATAGAAATAAAAATAATTCTTCAGGGGGGAGATCTAAATATAAAGGTAGATCTAAATCTCTAGGGAAATATTTGAGGAAATTTTGAAAATGTGGTAAAGTTGAGCGTTATAAGAAAGATTGTAGGTCGAAGATTGTTGATAAAGCAAAGGTATTTGATGATGTTCCACAGAGGAAAAAACCTCCAAATAATAAGGAGGTGATATTTAACTAGAATCTATAGGTACACATGCAGATCATGGTGTATGGTTGATTAACTTAGGTGATTCATTTCATATGATTCCTCATAGGGACTGGTTCTGTGAATATGAAAAGTATGACGGTGGTGATATCTTCCTAGGAGATGACTCGAAAACAAAAATCATGGGATGTGGAAGGGTTAAGTTGTTTCTGAAAGATGGAAGGATTAGAACTCTCCCTAGGGTTCTACACATTCCAAATCTAGCCAGAAGCCTAATATTTGTAAGTAAGACAAATGATGTAGGGTGGATACTTTATTGAGAAAGGGAAATTTCAAGATGGGTATGCAGAGAAATGGTGTTGATGAGGGGATTTCGATGTGGAAATCTATACAAGTTGTTGGGAAGCACTTATACTGATGGGTGTAACTGTTATATTGTCATTGAGGAGAAAAATGAAGAAGACAATATTTGTACTGTCCCTAGAGAGAAGACCATGCTATGGAATCAAAGTTTGGGACGTTTTGGAGAGAAGGGGATTTGAGCATTACATGGTAAAGGTATGGTTGAAATCATGTATGAT
>ML786974.1:114930-130062 GCA_009831015.1 Picea engelmannii
GAATTGACAAATAAGCGCATGCAATTATCATTGTCATTAGCTCCTATGTTGTGACAGGAATTAGAAAATTCTACCAGGTGTTCATTTGTAGTGACAGTGTTATTCCCTGAAAACCTAGGAATATGCTCTTTGAATTTAGGAAGTGGACGAGTAGCAGGTGCTAGGTTAAGAGGAGAGGAAACATGCCACAGTGTGGTTGTAGCGTCTTCTTCAAATTGAAAAAGCCCATACTTTTTAATGAATTTGGTGGGGTTTGTGGTAGATTGGATAGGGACATGGTGACTATATAAGCTACTAATCACTGAACAAGTTGAATACTAAGAGGAGGAAGCACTTCCAGTGCCACCAGAGCTACCACTAGATTCCATCTTGTGGATGATAGGTAAGGGAGAGAAAGACGAACTGAATGAATCTGACAAGGTTCTCCTTAGAGCACTTTGTTGGGTTGATAACAAAACGTTCCTTCTTCCTATTTCAGCAATAGGATTAATTTAAGGTGATAAGCCTCTTCTTCTCCTATGTAGATTTTAACCTTGTACAATATTTACTGCAAACAAATTTTCAGCAAAAGAACATAAAAGATACAATGGCAAATACAAACATTACACAGAGATTTTTCCCTTGGAAACCCAAACCGGGAAAACCAACATATTCTATATTCATTCATTCTATTACATTGTTTACAATACAATATACAAATAGGAGCCAACAACATCCAAAACCCTAACCCAATGACCTGGATTAGTCAACAACCCTAATTCCTTAACCGAAAATAGAAAACCATTGGCAAAGAAACCATGTGTTGAAAACCACCTAAATATGTGACACGTTTTTCGAGGTAGAATTTTTTTTATCGGGGGCGCTGCCCCTAAACCCCCGCGCGGGGGGCATTCACCCCCATGCGCACTCGGCACAACACTCAAACACTACTACTCGTGCAAAGAATATAACACATACCCAACATCCTAGAAACACGAGGGTCTAAGGACATGAAAATAAGGTCAAAACTAAAGGAACAAGAAGGTTATTGTTGATTTCTAGGCTACCTATGTCTATCTTCCCAACATTCTTGGGCATTAATGTCTCGTTCAATTTTTTCCCATGAATGATTAAGCTCAGCCCGAGTATTAGCAGTGTCTAAAATGGTGTTAAACAAATCCAAAGCAATGTTGGTCTGATCTTGAAGACTCGGCTCAATATTAGGCTACCTTGCAACAGGTACAATCATTAAGAAATAAAATAATCAAAGAATCAATATAAGAGAAAATATATGTATTCGATGATAATCATGCATAAAAATCAACCAAAGAGATATTGAAGATCTCCCCAGTATGGTCGCCAAATAAATGTTGAGGAAAAGATATGAAAGGATCTTACTCAAGCATTTTCAGATCGTACTTGGCTAAAGAAAGATAGACGAGAATATCACCCTATGTTTATAGCCATCAAAATTTGTTTCCTAATTCACAAGTATTGATTACAAGGGCTTAGGATGATCTTTTTATAAATGAAAGTTTATTAGAAAATTCATTATTTTTGTAATTTTCTTAATATAACAGATGTTGAAATAAATATAGATATAGAAGTAAAAACACCAAGTCAATAATCAAAACAGATGAGACATAAAACAATCGCTTATTCCATTCCAATTCATCGAAAGAATCGTTCTCTTTACAAAATTCCCTGAGGATATTTGGACCAAAGTCAAACTTAGATGTCCCCGATGAAAACCATACAAAAGGGCTTCTGACAGAAGGTAAAAAACTAAAATTTAAAAGCTGGATCAACTTGCCACATATTGTTGCCCACTCGACTCTGCATAATAGCCTTTTTCAGTCATGAAATTCAATTCACAAACAAACAAGTCTATACAGACTATCAAATATAGATCAACACCTCTGAAAAACAAGTGTTTGAATGATGTAATTCAACCCTGAATCTTGTTGTCTACAATAGGACCCTGCTATCATAAAAGAGAATTAGGATTTCAATGAATTAAAGAATGAATGAAAACTGAATTATTTCAACAGAACTCAAAGAGCATACCTTAGTATGCTTCTCCTTCTATATCCCCTTGTTCCTCCTTTTCCTTTTGCCTTTAAGCAATTAGAAGTAGTTGAAGTAGTTGAACCACTTTTTTAGTTAAGTTAATTAAACTCAACCAACTTTTTTAGTTAAGGGGGAAAAGTAATAAAATCATAATAAGGGATTTAAATAAATAATAACTAGTAGGTGGGACCCCTTGTGACTCCCTTTAGTTTTTTAACAAACATAACACAACTAGTTAATCAATCAAAACACACCTCCTTGTGACTCCTGTCATCCTCTCGTAATTTGACAATTTATATCAATGATAATTGAAATTATTCCAAAAATATATTATCCTTATATCCCAAAAAATAGTGTGATGTCCAAAATTTCAAAATTCAATTGTTCTCAACAATCAATAAATAAAAACACTTCAAACCCATATTTTCCACTCTCGTAAGCAATATTTCCCTTGTTGTTGTTGTCACCCTTTGATCTCTCTGAATTTTCCTTAGGTTGTGTGGAGCCTTTAGGCCTAATCTCACTGATCACGTGAGATAAATCATCTCTCAAATGCATGTGGGAGGAAACGGATTTGGAAGAGTCATTTGAGGGTGAGGAGGGGGAAACAATGACTTTTCCTTTGTTAGGGGAATGGTGGGCCTCGGTTTTTAATCTTTTGCTTGCATGGGAAGACTGTACTGGTGAGTAGACAGGGGCAACTTGGACAATTTGATTGACAAGTGGAGGAGCAGGTAGAGACAATTTAGACCAACCACGATGTTGGGAGACTGTCGGGTGGACAATATCTTGCCATTCATCTTTTTCAGGAACTTCAGGTTGCAGTGAGACATGAGAGGGCAATAGGATACCAGGGACATGTGGGGCTTGGAAGGGAGGCCTTTCTGGCCTAGGTTGGACCACTCCTTGCCCAATCTAGTTAAAAAATCCATCATGAAATAGCTGGCCCAACTCTTGCTTGTCTACATCAAAGTGTATAGAGAACATTGGCCTTCTAGGGCCCCTGTTCCAATTTCCTCTTCCTCTGTTACCCCGACCATGGATACCTCTACTGAAAAAGCTCATTCATGTATGCATTGTTGATTAGCAAATAGTTTTTTCAACAACCATACATGACATCTCTTTTAAATATGAAACAAAGTTTGGCTCAGCAACATATCAGACTCATGCAATCCAATCCATACAAATCGTTTAATACTTGTCAATGAGTAGGGGGTGAATAAGGGCTCTGGGATATGTGAAAGATTGTATTTAGTGAAAAATGTTAAAATGAGGGGGAATAGATCATGATTACTGCTCAACAAATTATCAAACAATCAATTGTATCGTAAACCAAAAAATGTATCACTGTAATTCATCCCTGTGTGATCCTTTAATTGTCATAATACATAATTTATCTTAGCTATAATTAAATTTTAAGAACAAGGAGTGGATAGTGAATATGGTAAGGCGAGGGGACTTGTAATGTGCAAAAAGTGAAATAATGGTAGGGAAAAGAACGAATATTGTTAGTAAAACCAATTAAGTAATCCATAAAACAACTTTGTATTCAATGCAAAGATATCAATACCAATTAACAATTTATGTGTGTCAAAATTTTTCACTATCCCGGATTCAATTTTTCAAACCTTCTAAATTAACACAGTCTATAATCATACTCATAATCACTATGCCTTTCAACATTCGTGTTAAGAGAATACTTGTATTCTTTCATTCCTTTTCTTTTCATTTAAACAAAATCAAAAGGAACACACAGTCACATTGCTTCATCTCTATCCAACATATATTTCTATAAAATATCAACCACTGCCCATAATTCACAATTGCCCAAATCAAACATAGACACAGGTCTTTCCCAAGTTGAACATACTTTTTAAAACTTGTCCGATTTCACTCTTTTGATAATATTGACTAATAAAAATTGCAATGAAACCAAAATACAAAACATGAGCTTCATTTTTGATGGTGCAATTAAAAAAACAATGCACGATGTCTCCATAATCCATACACAATAAACAACGAAGTCACAGTCATCATTTTCCCCAACTTGCAATGATCCCGATCGGGACTAATAAAACACACACCATCCACCAACTAACAATTGACACCATACTGTAGGAACACAATGACCAATGCATAACGAAAAGAGGCAACCCTATGACTGTACATTACCATTTACTCCCAATCGACCAATTTAATAAAAAAAAATGAGCTAGGTTATCAAAGCAACTGTCATAATGAAAAGAGAGAATCCATTGACTGTATCTCAATTCTCATCCCTAATCACAACCTTCAACTCAATCAAATAGAGACGATATAATACTCAAAGAAATTGTCATAACCACTCAACCAATTTATGACAATCAACAAGATACCCGACAAGAGTGTGAATAGTTGGGGTTATCAAAATCGGGCTCTATAACAATGAACCAAAGAAGTGATCAAGAGTTCTCTCGGTCATCAAAGAACAGAGAGATTGGAGGTCGAACATATCAACAATAGGCAGAGACCCTTCTAAACAAGCATGGCGGAACCACAAACTTTTATAACTCTCAGTTTGTGTAATAGTGTGACAGTTCAACACCGGGTAAGGTAGGAAACGATGCAGAGGAGAAACAATTGCTCACTGGACAGTAAAAAATACCAAGAACACACAAAGGCATAGCCCTCACACATTTCTCAAGGCCGAACCAATTTATAACAATGCCAGTGGAAATGCAGACCTGAGGTGTCACCAACAACCATAAAGCATATATCTTGGCATAATGGCCATCCCATAACTAACCTCGTCGATTCCAATACCACCAAAATAATCCCACGACCAGGTGAATAACCCACAACCATGGCTCTGGAAGATACACAGTGACCAAAAGGTAGTTCGAAAACATATACAACAACCCCATAGCAACCCGAATACAACCAGACAGAGTTACCATAACTGTGAGGAAGCGGCCAACAAGGCTAAACAGAGCAAAACCCTCCAACAAAATGCCCATAACTACTTAAAACAATAGAGATCCATCACAGTTTTCACCACACATAACAACCAATGAAATCATAACTTCAACAAACCAATTCTTTCATTTGCAAAATGAATAACCACACAGTCAATCCAGAGAGAAGACCCACACGTTTACACAGTTGCCAATCTTAGGAAAACACAAACCAACACATTACTGAGCCATCGTTCGTTTCATACACAGAGAGAAATTCATGGATGGGAGAAAATGAACATACCTGTAACCAATGGCTTTAAAAAGGGCGAGTTGGTCGAGCAATTCCTTCCAGTCTTGAATCTCGGAGCTTAACCACCAACAAAACCAAATGAAACAATAACCATGCTAGGGTGACGACCCAATGGGAGAAGTATGGAGTGACGTGCATTTACTGCACATCGCTTCCATCTTCCTCCCCATTCAATTTCGTAGTACATGCCACCTAGCCAAAAACCATATCATTAATTCCATACATTGAAACTTGCGACATATTGCTTGGCAATTGCGCCACCCAAAATCCATATTAACCATTGTCAAAAACCATGCCATACCATATATCAAAATGCGCCCAATATAACTCAAATACAATTCGCATAGCCACTAACCATTTCTAGTTAGGATTAATACTAACTTCTTTTCATTTCATTTGTACATAACCTCTTAACATAGCATAGTATAGTCCCTTTCTTTTGGAATTTTTTTGTTATAAGCCTCTTTCCTTTTCCTTTGTTTTATGTTGTTACTAACATATGTCTTGTGCAGGTGTAGCCAGGTAATAATGATGGTGATATAATCAAAAGTAAAAATTGTAGYATATGCCACTCATAACATATAATTAGAGCTTGGAATAAGGGAACATCACATAAAATGCATTATCCACTTGCCACTATGTCAAAAACAAAACCAAGACTGCATCATCAACCATATAAGACCTTGTAAGCAGTATCGAAACAACARCATGAAAAGTGTGATATGACTATCTCCGAGCCTCCAGTCTACAAGCGGATCCCACCTACTAGTATTATATMTTATTAACATARTTTAAATAATAGGCTTTAGCAATACTTTGCGGGGAAAATTCCTCGTTGCAATKTTTATCGTCAACAAGGTTATAGTTGCACTCTCAACTATAGAAGTTGAATACATAGCAACCACTTATTCAAGTAAGGAATTTGTATGGTTGCAGAGGTTGTGTTCAAGTATTTTGTATCATTGCAGAGGTTGTGTGCAAGTAAGGAATATGTATGGTTTCAAAGGTTTTGTTCAAGGAATTTGTAAGGCTAGGGTGTGAAAGTCAAAGTGCAATATTTCTAGCAAAGAACCTAGATTATCATTCGAAAATGAAGCATCTTTATGTGTAGTATCACTTTGTGAGAGACATGGTTGAAGACAAGAAGGTGTTTCTTGAGAAGCTTGACACCTTGAACAGTGTTTCATAATCCTTGATGAAGTCTGTCGGTATAGATAAGTTCTATTGGTGTAGAGAATCAATGGGTATTGTTGCCCTGATTTTGTGACAATATCAATCACTGGAACCCCAGGCTTGCAAACAAAACAACAAGTGGGAGAATGTTGGGTATGTGTTATATTATTTACATGTAGTGGTTGGCGGGGGGGGGCTGCGTTGGATTTTGACGATCCCGGATTAACAGATTAGGGTTGTAATCTAATCTGGGTTAACAGATTAGGTTTTTGAAAGCTACAAAATACCTAAAATATTATATTGTGAATGGTGAAATTAATACAATGAAGATTTGAGAGGTGCAACACCAAGGAATGATGGTTTTCTCCCGGCTAAGGGTTTACACCATAAATCTTTGTGTATTGTGTGTATGAGCCATTGATTAATTTATGTTTTTCTTAAAGAATATGTATGCATAGTTTTACTTCACATGTTTAAAAATTACATTCTCAATTTCATCTAGTTGGGTACATATATTTGATTCCTCCAAAGTAGTATTCCACCTTCTATTAGATTATAATATTCATTCTTCTTAAATTCCTTTAGCTCCCACCCTCCTTTCGTAACAAGGTTTAACACACCCCTTGATACCATTTTTCATCATTGAACTACATCTTGATCACAGTACTTAAATCTGTATATGCTTGAGAGATCGTGCCTATGTGTCATATTTGACTTAGGGCATCTACAACTTGATTTTGTTTCGTCTTCATGTGTAGTAATTCATGGTCATAACTACTCAAGAAATCTACCCATTGCCATTACTAGGTGTTCAACTATGACTGATTCTGCAAATATCTCAGGATTTCATGGTCTGATTGTAATACAAATTTCCTACCAATCAGATAATGTCTCCATGCCTTCAAATCATGCACCATTGCTAAGTGTTCTAAGTAATGAGTTGGGTAATTTTTCTCACGAACCTTTAGCTTCCTAGAATCATATCTCACCACTATTCCCTCACGTGTAAGAAATCCTCCAAATTCCCTTGCCATTGGCATCAATACATACTAGAAATCTTTATAAAAAATAGGTGGCATTAGTATCAATGGTACGAGAACCCAGAGGATAGTAACTAGTATAACTTAGTTAGTGATTAAGTAGTTAAGTATAATATATGTTAAAATAAAAAGGGAGACACAATCAAACATGATGTTCCTATTCTATATGCCTATATTATAAAAGTGATTCTTTGAAAAAGAAGGAATTATTAATGACAAAATAATAACTCTCTTGTTTTTCAGCCTCTACGTTGTTCCATTTTGTATCATTTGGTATCAGAGTGGGTGTCTAATTCTCCATATAGTTTTTTCCCTTTTCATGAAAGAATGAGATGTTCTTGTGGCCAACTTTTCCAATACTATTAACACCATGGAAATAAATAGAAAAACACAAATAATTATATCAAAAGTAATTATAACCAATAGATTATTAGAAATCAATTGCTAAAATTAATGAGGATATGGAGAGACAAAAAACCTCATGGATTCCTTCACCTGCAACTCCAATGGAAGAAGAATGACTGGGCTAAGGAAACCTGGGGATCATTGATTACATGCATGGAAAAATGACAGTGTCTCCTAAACCCAAGGAAGGATAAATTGTAAGAATTAACCAAACTATTTTTGGTCAAGACCTTCAGGTTGGAAATGGTGTTCTGTTGTGTTTTTCAGCCAATGGTTTTTTTCCCCTTTGTAATTTAATCTCGATTAAGGGGTTCGGGTTGTAATCTAATTCAAGTTAACAAATTAGGTTTTTGGGTGTTGCATAATAGCTAAATATTGTATTATATATTGTCAAGTTAATATGATGAAGAATATAGAGGTGCACCTCTAAGTTTTGTTGGTTTTCCCAATTAAGGGTTTCCAGGGTAAATATTTGTATATTGTGTGTATGTCATTGTTGTTCTTTCTATTTTTCTTAAGAATATGTATGAAATTTTTTACTTAAATGGTTTAAAACTTACAAAGGACATTGGATGGAATAGTTTTCTACATACATTTATGCAAACTTTATTTTACATTTATACATTTATGTATTTATTCAAAATTTGTGTTACATTTATACATTATGCATTTATGAAAAAATAATTTACATATACATGTTTATTATTATATTTTAACTAACAATTGGTGCTAAAATATATAGTTTTTAAAAATTAAGATTTCTTTGAGTCTCATAGCATGGGGAATCCTAGCTCTCAAGTTCAAAACCTTGTGCCCCGAGTCAAAGGATCGATTCGAGAAAAGAGAAATATTGCACCCAAGTCATAGGTTGAGCATAGGAAGAAAATACCATGCGCATAGGCCATGGGTTCGAGTCTATTCGACCTTTCACCATGCAAACAAGAGAAATATTTGTGGAATTATAGATACACACATACATACATATGTGTATATATGTATGTATGTATGTATGTATGTATGTATGTATAGACCTTATCATTTCGAAGGCTAGTTAAGGCTATATAAGCATGATGGAATGGGCCAGATGTTTGGAGGTTCATCCTCTATTTAGAGAAGACAACAAGTTATTTCTTGTAGAGGAAAAAAAATTCCCTCTCTAGCCCATCGCTAGCTCAATCACTGGCGAGCTTAATTATTTGGTGACACGATGAATTTACTAATCACTTCTTTACAAATATCTCAAGATCCAACACCCACTACATGATGTCTCTACAAATTTATGTTTCTTGTTTATTTTATTTGATTTGCACAAACACACACACACACATGTCATTTTTGAATGTTTGAACTCTCAACTCAGACCTATGATTGGCTCATAGCAAGAGAAAGAATCGACAATCCATCCTTTTTTGTGATAGCATCATCACAAGCTTGAATCTTAACTAGTTAGAGAACGACATGAACGTGACTGTTAGCTAGTTAGAATGCGTTAGGGACCTAACCTCCCTGGACCCTAACCCCTCATGTAGATAGAATAATATATTTCCATGTAATAAAGGCCTACATTAGTTAATAAAGCCTATTTAATAAATTGGAATAAGTCAATGTAAGAAGAACTAATAGAAGCTTCCACTTTTAGAAGGATCTTCCTCTAGAATGATCTTTAGAAGACATAATTAGTATAAATAAGAGTAGGAGTCATGAGAAGTTTTGTCTTGAGAATTATTGTAATAGAGCGTTGCTCTGTTGGAGGTTTCCCCCTCGAAGAGGCAAGTGAACATTGTTTCCTATCAATAAATGTATTATTTTGGTACTGTGGTTTCATATATTGTGTTTTTCTGTTGTTATTCTCTGCATATTTATGTTTTTGGCTACTATAATAGATAAGGTACCTTACAAGTGGTATCAGAGCACTTTCCTTGGCAGAAAATTGTGGGTTATTTTTTCAGGGTAGAGACATATTCTGACATCTTAAATCTACAGAGATCTATTTTTCAATGCATAAATCCATGGTCGGGGAAGCATACATGTAAGAACTACAAGTGGTACTTAAGTGCACATTGTTGGTCACCCTTGTAACCCCTGTTGGTACCCCTTCGAGTGGTAGCGCATCAGACATCACTTGTATACGGATCGACCTAGATATCCTAAATTCCTCCATAGATAAACCAATCGGTCTCTTGACTGCTATAGTGCCACCGAGAACAACACTCGAGAAGATACTCACTAGTACCTGGGTAGTTGGGTAGTACGACTTAGGGAAAAGTCTAGCCTCCTTAGTTGGTGCCTTGATATATCGGGTCGAGTACTACTGTTAGACCCCACCATATGTCATAGAGCTATAGCATAGGGAAACCCTTGTCTATAGAAACCCTACAAAAGAAAAAAAAAACCTAACCCCAGGGACTCAAACAACACCGAAAGGGAACACACAAGATATCTCATGTTCAAAATTTGGGCATTTCAACACTTCTTTTTTCCTATTAAGAATTTGGGAATTTTGACACTGTAGTATTCTTCATATTGAAGTGTAACCCACAACCTTATTTGAGACCTATCCCATTGGACTCCTCTTTTCATCCTGATCACAATGGTCCCTATAATTTTTTAGCCTTTTGTTTCCTATGGTCTCGACCCCCTTTCGACACCCCTACTTGGGACCTATTCCATTGGACTCCTATTTTTGTCCTAATCATAGTGATACCTATCATTTATTAGACTTGTTTTTCTGTGGACCCACCCATCCTTTTCACCCATCTTTCTTTCCCACCTCTTCTTGTGTTTTCCCCTCACCATGGCCAACACTCGTAACCAAGACCTTGAAAACCACATAGCTACCCACATTGAGTCCAAAATGGACTACCTGAAAGAGGAACTGAATAAGGACATCAATTCCCACCTTGCGAGTCAGCTTGAATCCCACCTTGAGTCTCATCTTGATTCATTTGTTGCCAAGGTCCTGGAAAAACTATCTATTTCTGGAATCCCTTCCTCATCTGACCAACCTTCTAACATTGAAGGTATTGCTTCCTCCAATTCCCAATGATTTCAGTCCAACCCTTTTCATCGTGATCTGTGTCTTCCACAAGTGGAGGTGAACAAAAGTGATGGCTCAGATCCCACTGGTTGGGTCACTCAAATGGAACACTACTTCTCCTTTCATGGCATCATTCATGACTTGGAAAAACTTCGTTGCAATGTCCTCTATTTGGACCCCGAACGTTGGCAATGGTGGAAACGACGTCAAAAATCATGCCGAGGATATGTGGCTTGGACCTAGTTTGTGGTTGAGCTTTGTGATCTCTTTGACACTAATACACACTCCCTGGGGCGTCTGACCAAGTTGAAACAATCAAGTACATTGGAAGAGTTTATAGATACATTTGAGAAATTAGCTTTCAGAACAAATGGCATGTCTGATAATTTTTTCCTAGAATGATTTATCAGTGGCCTCAAGGATGACATCCAAGCCCAAGTCCTCATGACTCGCCCCCATAACTGGTTGGAAGCTACTCAATGTGCCAAGGATTCCAAACATGTTGTTTTTTCCCAACACCACAAACCTTCTTTCCCTCTATTCCCTCGCCCTACCACTCCTATCCCTCATCTCACCCCTCTCAAGATCCAAAAATTAACTCAGGAAGAAATGGTTGAATGCCAACTCAAAGGTATTTGCTATAATTGTGATGAAAAACATTTTTTGGGGAATAAGTGTAAAGAACATAAGTTGTTCATGGAAATATATGAGGATGTTGTTGAATACGAGATCGAGGATTCTCATGTAGCCAAGCTACCCGAGCTAGCTCCCATCACTCTGCCATCTGATCCACCAGAAGTTGAACCAGTCATTTCCTTGAATGCACTCATTGTCTTCTCTGCTCCCCAAACCCTCAAGCTAATTGACTACATTAAAAATCATAAGGTCATCATCCTAATTCATAGTGGTAGCACTCATAATTTCATTCATCAACACAATGCTCAAGAAACCCATTGCTATATCCATGTAGTCAACAATTTTCAAATCATGATTTCCAATGGAGGTTCCATGAAATGTGGGGGGCATTGTGAAAATGTGTGTCTCCAAATTGGCCAGTACAACTTGAAATCTCATATGTTCTCTATTGACATGGGTGGATGTGACATTGTGTTAGGTGAAGAATAGTTACACACTCTCGGTCTCATCATCATGTATTTTAAGGAATTGATCATGCAGTTTCAACAGGACAAACAACAATATAAGTTCCAAGGAATCATAGCAGGCTCCCCTGAGATCATCAGTTCCCATCAAATGGAAAATCTCCTCAAAAAAGGCCATTCCGAAATTATTGCCCAACTTAATGCCATTCAATCATTTGATACACCATCTATGCATCCTGACCTTCAATCTATACTTTCCAAACACCACACTATTTTTTCTACTCCCCATGGCCTTCCCCCTTCCAACAATGTTCATGACCATTCCAGTCCTCTAGTTTTGGGTAGTCTTCCTCCCAATGTTCACCCGTATCATCATCCCTTTTCCTAGAAGAATGAAATTGAGAAAATTGTTCAAGAATTGCTCGTCGCGGGTGTCATCTTCCATAGTACCAAACCCTATTCTTCTTCTATGGTCATTGTCCTCAAGAAAGAAGGCACGTGGTGCATGTGTCCCGACTTTCATGCTTTCAACAAATTCACCATCAAAGACAAGTTTCTCATTCCTGCCATTGATGATCTATTGGATGAATTGAGTGGTGATCACTACTTTAATAAACTTGATCTTCGTTCTTCTTACCACCAGATGTGTATGAAATATTTTGACATTCCCAAGACGACCTTTCAAACTCCTGAGAGCCATTATGAGTTCTTGGTCATTCCCTTTAGCCTGTGAAATTCCCCCTCCACTTTCCAAAGTCTCATGAATCATGTCTTTCGTCCCTTTCTCCATCATTCTGTCTTAGTTTTCTTTGATAATATTCTCATCTATAGTAAAACATGGACAACCCATATTTCCCATGTGGATCAAGTTCTCCATCTCCTTTCTTAACACCAAATTTTCCTCAAACAATCTCAATGTGCCTTTAGAGCTTCAAAAGTAGAGTATTTGGGTCATATTGTTGGAAAGGATGGTGTCAGGGTGGATCCTAAGAAAATTGAATCCATGTAGGATTGGCCTTGCCCCAAACTCTCAAGAGTTTGCGTCGTTTTTTGGGTTTTACGGGATATTATCGCAAATTTGTTCAGAACTATGGCAAAATTGCAACACCTCTCACTGCTCTCCTTAAAAAGAATGCTTTCAATTGGAATCATGTATCTGATCAAGACTTTCATGCTTTAAAAGAGGCTATGTGCACAAATCCTGTCTTGGCCCTTCCCGACTTTAGAAAGACTTTTTTCCTAGAATGTGATGCATCCGAGAAAGGAATTGGTGCAATTCTCATGCAAGAAGGACAATCGATGGCCTTCACCAACAAACAACTTTCAGAGCACCATTTGGGCCAATCAATATATGGAAAGGAAAGGTTGTATATTCTGCATGTTGTGGATCTATGGTGTCCTTATCTATTGGGCCAACACTTCCAAATTAAAATTGATCATCAAAGCCTCAAGCATTTTTTGGAACAATGAATTTCCTACCTAGAGCAACAAAAAAGGGTCACCAAGCTATTTGGATATGATTATGAGATAATTTACAAGAAGGGAAAAGAAAATGTGGTTGTTGACGCTCTTTCCCGGAAGTATAAAGACGAAGGATCCCTTTTTTCTCTCTCCTTCATTGTACCAGATTGGATCCAAGCTACTCACTAGGAATGGTTGCAAGACCCCAAAATTTCTGGTCGTATCCAATAGTTGCAAGCCAATTCTCCAATTTCTCCCGGGTACTCTTGGCACAATAACAAGCTTCGCTACAAAGGTCGTATGTATCTCAACAAAGATTCACAACTTAAATCTCAAGTTCTTTCAGAGCTTCATGCTTCTCCCACAACTGGGCATTCAGGTTTCACCAAAGCATATGAAAGGGTAAAACACTCTTTTTTATGGGATGGTATGAAACATGACGTCCACACCTTTGTGGTTGAATGTGATGTATTTCAACGAAATAAGGGAGAAACAGTCAAGACCCCAAGAACACTCCAACCACTCCAGATTGCGTCATCTATTTGGCAGGATATTTCTATGGACTTCATTATTGGCTTACCTAAATTGGGCAATAAATTAGTCATCATGGTGGTAGTTGATTGTCTTTCCAAATATGCTCATTTATGTGCTCTCCAACACTCATTCATAGCATCCACAATGGCTCAAATTTTCATGGATAATATCTTCAAGCTTCATGGCATGCCTCATTCTATTATCTTTGATCGAGACCCCACTTTTACCAACAATTTTTGGCAATAATTGTTTCGTCTCCAGGGCACCCAATTGCATCTCAACACTGCCTATCATCCCCATACTGATGGCCAAACTGAATTTGTCAACAAGTGTTTGGAGACCGCGTGTTTTTCATCTGAACGAAAAAATTAGTGGACTCAGTGGTTACCCCTCATTGAATGATGGTACAACACATATTACCATACAACTACTCGCATGACTCCTTTTGAAGCATTCTATGGAAAAAATCCACCATCGATTCTCTCCTACATGCCAGGAATATCGAAGGTACAAGAGGTTGACAACAATATTGTAGTTCGTGAGGCCATTCTCCGCACCCTCAAAACTAATTTTTCCATAGCTCAGAATCGCATGAAGCAACAAGAAGATCAAGGTCATTTCAAATGACAATTTGTTGAAGGGGACCAGGTGTTTCTTCGTTTGCAACCCTATATACAGACTTCACTCAAAACAGACCACTGTCAAAATCTTGCTCCCAAATTTTATGGTCCTTCTACAATTCTCAAGTGAGTGGGGCAAGTGGCTTACTAGTTAGATTTTCCTAATAATTCTAAGATCCATCCTATTTTTCATGTCTCATGCTTAAAAAAGGTGATTGGTACTAAGTACCAAACTCAAACCAATGTCCCTGAGTTGGATGAAGAAGGTTCCATTTGGTTGCATCCACAAGTAATCTTGGACCAACACGAGTGTCGTCTCCATCAGCGCACCATCAAGGAAGTGTTAGTGCAATGGAAAGATACAACTCTTGAAGATGCAACTTGGGAGCCGACTACCATTCTGCAACAATTTCTTCATCTAAAGCCTTGAGGACAAGGCTCTTTTTCAAGGGGGGGGGCGCATGTTA
>ML786974.1:142572-159275 GCA_009831015.1 Picea engelmannii
AGAGGATAGAGTCCTAGTTACACCAGAAATAATCCAAGAAATGGAAGAACAAATGAAAATGATTGAAGGAAGGTTAAGAGAAGTGCAAGATAGACAAAATAGTTATGCATATGCACATAAAGTAGATAGAAGTTACAAGGTTGGGGATAAGGTATTTTTGCAGGTTTGACCACAAAAGATATCCATTAAATTTGGAAAGGGAGCTGAGTTGTCGCCCCTATATGTGGGACCATTTGAAATTCTTGAAAGAAAGGGACTAGTTGCTTATCATATTGCATTGTCATCATCATTAGATTGTATGCATGATGTTTTCATGTTTCTATTTTGTGTCACTATATTATAGATCCTTCTCATGTTATTGATTTGAGTCATTTGCAAATGTCGAGACAAGGGGGCCTTCACGACTAAGCCAATCCACATTTTGGATTGGTGCACTCAACAACTTCGATGTCATTTGGTAGACCAATTAAAGGTCCAATGTGATGGTTACAGTCCTAGTTTAGCTACTTGGGAGGACACAATTGAAATGCATAGTAGTTTCCACATTTATTTTAGAACTTCGAGACAAAATTTCCTAAAGAGGGGGTGTATTTAGTGCCTCCTTTGCTTTGACTAATTTGACAAAAAATTTATTATTATTTGAGGGCATTTTGTTTACAAAATGACCCGATTTATTGATATGTGTTATGACAATGAAACTTAAACTCCTTAACTACTTTGATTGGTTTTAATTAAAGTTTCTAAATGAGTTTTATTTATAATTATATGATAACATGGATGGATAAAATGTATATTGATATGACGTAATTGATGTTATTGATTCATATAGTTGTGAAATGTTGAAATGAATATATACATGCATTTTAGATGCAATAATTTTTAGATGCTATTGATGGTTTGCTTAGTGTGATAGTGAAACCACATGTGTACATCGACATGGGATTGCATCAACATTTTATGGAATCCAGATTGAGTCAAGATATTATAATATATTATTTGAATAAAATATGTTTTAATTTATGGTTATAGAACTACTCATTGTGTTGAATTCAGTGTGTGCAGGCATAGGGGAATATGCTTGTCGATTAGTCCACACATGGGTAATGGGGTTGTATGGAAGTTGTACATGGTATCATTAGGAGAGGAGGAAGATATTCATGTTTTCACCTACTAGCACTCATTTTCCATGTTCCAGGTTGAAAAGCTCATAACACTTTTACCTAGAGGTTACATGTTGTCATGAGGGTAGGCCATGGATTTGGTCACTCACGAGGTTTAGCTAAGCGGTGCACAATAAGATGATATCCTTATTCCTTAGTGACCATTAGTATCTCAAATAGGTAGTGAGAAGTTGAGTTAATATGGTCTCAATAGTTGCACCAATTCTCCCACCAAAAAAAGTAGGATGCTTGAAGGGCATGCATGAACACAACACCCTTGGTACTTGCTAGAAGTTAACTCTTGAAGGGCATGGAGAAGCATGGCACCCTTGGTATCAAATATAATTATTATACCTATATGGGGAAAATGTTTGATTAAATATAATAAAATATGTTTGTCTAAGCATGCTCATTTTAGTTAGTTTGAGGAAAGTTAAAATGCATGGTTGATTGATTAATTGAGCATATACATTATTACATTTCATAACTAGGAAAAATAAAATAGTTCATTTAAAAAATATTTGAAGATAAATGCATTAAAATGTGTGCTTGAAATATAAAAGAAAGTGATTTTAATTAAGTAGAAATTAATTACTAGTGCACCTACAAATTAAGGAGAAGAAAGAGGAACAAGGAATACAAATTCAAATAGAAGTGTGGGAAAAAATGGGTTTGTGAGATATTAAAGAGAGTTAATAAATAATATTAGTAGTGATTGCATGTGCCCCCACTCAAATAGGAAAATGGGAGGAGATCAAGGGTGCATCTAGGAGTAAAAATAGGAAGTGTAGTAGTTGGGTGAAGAATAATCACTATTTTATATTTTTAAATAAGGATTCACTTGTGCATTTGAGCCACACATGGGTGGATGGATACCATGTAATTAGTAAATAGAAAATTACATTTTTACATGAGATGGACAAATGGCTTGAGCCACAAAGTCTATAAAATGAAGGTTTGAGCTAGAGAGCTCGCACTTTTTTGCACCTTAATGTTGGATGATTGTCATAATATTAAACTTTCTATTGGTGATTGTTGATGTGTTTGGTCTATTGGAGAGAGTTCTTGAGGTGGGGATTTCATCTCAAGCTTAACAACTTCACTCTCTTCTCATTTTTCTAGTTGGTATCTTTCATACAACTCCATTGCAACTTGGGGGTCCTCGGGGAAGAAGAGTACCCGTTGGAGTTGATAGGGTGATCAATTGGTGGATTATCTAAAGATCAACAAAGTAGACACAAGTGGAATTTAAGATGACAATTCAAATATCGAAAGTCAATAAGCAATCCACGGTAATTCTTGAAAAAAAATATTTGAATAATAATATTTGTTTATCTATTGAAATGTGGAAGTCTTCTTGTAGTTTCATTATCAATTATTCATGATTGAAAAAAGTGTGTGTGTATATATATCTTTTCTGCCCAAAGGGGTTGTATCCATTGGTGAGGAGCAAAGAGTTTTTCAACAATGGACAAGGTTAAATTTTGGTGCGGGCTTTCTTGGAGTCATGAGGACACCTTGAGGTAGTTGTCGAACGTGTGACCTACACACACATAAGTAGATCAAAGCCCACTTCTATGTCCTTCAAATTTATCCTCCCCACCCAAATTCAATTTCCACAAGTGACATATTGAACTCATAATGAATATATTGTTATAATAGTTTACAGCCCTCATATTAATTCACCTTGTTTCTTGAAGATTCTAAAATTTACCCTAAATACCATCCTAAAATAAGTGAAAATACTCAAGAGTTTTTTTTTTTTTTTTGGTAGACTTTGTAACATCTAATCCAATATATATATATATATATATTGATAAACTTATATTTAGAATTTTCGTTTTCTATTTACTTAGTGAATATATATAGGTAGAGTGGTTTCTATTTATATATGCATAAGGATATATATTTAAATATATTCCCATAGCGATTTTTATTTGGGATATATATTTAAATATATTTGCATAGTGACTTTTATTTATATACATGATTTTTATTATAATGACATTGGTTGTAATTACATAAAGAGTTAATAAAAAAATAGAGATTTAAAATGTGATATACGCTTATGTAAAATTTGTTTTATATACATGTTTATTATTATATTTTAAACTAATCGCGGTGTTAAAATTTATTGTTTTTAAAACTTAATACCTCCTTGAGCCTCATCTCACAGGGCATCCTAGGCCTTGGGTTCGAAACCTTGTGCGTCAGGCCTCGGGATCAATCGGAGAAAAGATAAATCTTGTACCCAGGTCGCGGGTTTGAATCTATTCGACCTTTATATTCTCTAAACCAGTTCACCGTGTAAATGGGAGCAACATTTGTGGGATGCCACATACAAAAAATTATATTATTATTTATTATACTTGTCCGTAGGCATAGTATATAGCTTTGAGTTAGGTTTGACTTTCTATTAGTTCATGGTTGACCAAAAAATATATACCTCTTTATTTAAAGTTTTAAAAAATAATGATTTATTTTAAATTTCAAATCTAATTTACATGAAATCTTATTGGCCAAAGACTTTGAAGTTTTATTGCTGCTTTCACTCCCCCCAATGTTATTGTAATAAATATTTATGCCATCTAGTCATTTCATACATCATCTAGTCATTTCATGCGTGCTCTTTCTCTCCCTATCTGCTTAAACAATACTTTCATTATTATATTCAGCAAGTATATACTACTTAGTAACCTTGTTATTTATTATATATGAATTCATTAATTATATTTTGTTTATATAAATTATTTTTAAATTCTAAATAAAATTGTTTTTAATATTGATATTAAAAAGAATTTCATTCGTGCTTGGTCGAGTGAATATGACAAGAGCCCACCCACTTCTCATGATTCTTAATCCAGTCTACGTTGCGCTCCACATACTCTATTCGTCATTTTTCATTCTCAACGACCCTACATAGTCCATTGCCACATCAATATATTTTTAATATAATTAAAAATATAATAATTTGAAGCGTCATTTTTCATTCTCAACTACCCTACATAGTCAATTGCCACATCAGTATATTTTTAATATAATTAAAAATATAATAATTTGAAGCATGAGTAGGTAACTCTATTCGAGAAAAAACACAGTGCTTATATTTTGTGACGGAGCATTCCAAATCTCAAATTTGTCATCTCATTGTTATAAAATCTGTTAAAACTAATTATTGAGGAGCGAAGGACGTGTCTGAACAGAAACCTGAAATTAATTAGTATAAATAAATAATACATATATACATGAATCAACCTTTAAAATATATAAATAAAATAATAATCATTAATGTAACATTTATAAAAAAAAAAAAATGATAAAATAATAAGATTTAATCTGAATTAAAAAATAATCATTAATAATTTTTTATGAATATAATAATCAAATTAAATTAAATATTAAATAAGAGTAATCCCAACCAATTGTTATGATTATGATTATGATGATTAATATCTAGTGAGACCAGAATTAGTATATTTCACTTTAAGAAAGGTAAGAGATTACTTGGATTTCTTTAGAATTTTATTTTTATTTAAAAAAAAATATTAAGAGAAACATTTCAATATCACTATAGTTTTGATGACTTAGAAGGTTAAGAAGGTCGATATTGTCACAAATATTTTGAAATTCTGATATAATTTGGATATAAGCATGATACTTTGAGAGAAATTTTCATTTTCAATCCTATTAGTGTCACAAAAATGACATATTCTTTCATCCCATGAGGTTTTGGGAATTGTTCAATTCATGAGAGTTTGTTCTTATTTTAACAATCTTCTAGATTAGAGTTGATCACCTCCTTATACATGATCTTTACTAAAAATAAAACAATAATATAATATTTATTCAAAACTAAAACTAAAATACTAATAAATTTAATAACTAAATAATAATAATAATCCACAAATAATTTTATATAAAAATAATATTATAATAACACGATCATATTATACATTGAAATAAAAGTAATATATATATATATATATATATATATATATAATTTCAATTATTTATGTGTGGTGAATTTGGCAGAGATGGTCATCGAGGGTTTTTAGGGTTGTGCACAAGGCTTACTCGACTAGAGTAGTAGCTGTCTTTGTTTTGGTCGTGAGCCCATTGAGATGGATGGCTATCTATTGTTGGTAGGCTATTCAGAGGATATATTTTTGTAATTCGATCAGCGGTTTTGGCATGTGATCTGCCTTGAATGGATGTTAGTTCTCCTATTTCGGACAACTGCGTTAGGTGCTATTCGTTTGAAACATGTACAAATTCAATTAGATCAGGAACTTTTAAGGATTCTTTGGGACAATCTGATATGGTTCCAATATAATCTATCGAAGTTTCTAGGGGGGGTCTCACATGGGCCCTTGGGGAATCAAGACGGGGTGATTACTAGATCTTTTCAATCTGGTTTTGCTAATCTAGAGTCGAGAGTAGTGAAAAATCCTATGTAGATTCATGGAAGCGAGGTTCATTTAGGATTTGTGGGAAGCAATTTAAGGTTAACCAAGCTTCAAGGAGGTGGAGATCCTTACGCATGAAGGAATCCCGACAAGAAGCGCAAGAAAGTTGTGAAGTCTAGTGGGGGAGGTGTTTCACTGGTGGTGGGGGAGGACTTGCAGGTCAATTAAATTATTTCTCTAGAGGGTTGAGCTATCATGGGAAATTTTTGTGGAAGAAGAACGTCGGTGGGTTCTTTAAACTCTTGGATTGAAGTGAACTAGGTATATTTAATTGGTTATGCCCCGATCTTCCATCTCTCATGTGGATGTATCAGGTTTATTTTTTAGTCATAGGAAGATGTTGGGGATGCTTTGGTAGGGCGTTGGTATTGGGACCATCATTTATTATGTGCTAATCCCTGGCACATGCTCTTTGATGCCAAGGAGGAAGCCTTATCTAGTATGTTTACCTGGATTAAATTATTCACCCTCCCACTAGAAATTTAGAGTGATGATGGGTTAAAGGCTATTGGTGAGGCTTTAGGAAAATTCATCACCTGAGATCCTAGCTATAAATCTCATAATTTCATAATTGTGGCTCAAATCCATGTTGAATTGGATCCTCGACATGGTCTTTATGAATTTATTGATCTGATGCTAGGGGAGAAATCGTATACACAACCATTGGACTATATCAACGTGTATTTCCGTTGTTCCCATTGAAATGGGTGGGTCATATCCTTGTGGACTGTACTTTGGAGTTTCACAAAAAAATTCAGCGAGTAAAGAACCAGGTCTGGGAGGCTAAGGCCAATTCTCCTCTAGTTACTCCCGAAGCAAGGGAATCCCCTATGTTTCACTCTTCTCAAAACTCAGGTCTAGGGGAACAGAAAGAATAGTCTACTGAAGCAGTTGCATTGGCTGGCAAGAATGATTTTTGTGTCGGTGATATTCCTATCTTTGTGGTTAGCAGGGTCAAGGATAATCTGGAGATCAGTCACAATCAAACCTTTTTTAGGGAGATCTGGATTATACGCCCTCACAATGGAGCAGACTGGAGACACTTTGGTTTGATAGTGCAATGCTTCTACGCAATCTTAGTAAGAACATTGTGTAATACCCCTAGGCTGAACCCCATTGTAAATATAAATGTAATTGTACATAAAGGATGATGAACCGGGATACTTTGGGGCCAGAGTGCTTGTATGGTTATTGGGTTGGTGAGCTAGAAGTTGAAAGGCCATCAAGCATATTTTTGTAAAATGCAATCACACTCAGTTTTAATGAAAACACATCACTGCTGCAGACCAACCATGTAAAAGAGTATGGGGGCCTAAACTCCATCAGAATGGGAAAATGGGGGCTAAAAGTATGAGAAAAAGGGGCTAAGCTAGGGGGCTTAATCCCAAGGGATTATTTTATTATTATTCCCAAAAAAGTATAAAGTATAAAGTATGGATATTTAAATATATCCTAAGTCCTTATGTTGAGGAACGTACCACCTTGTGAGGGAATCTAGGTGGAACCAAGATAATTCCCAACATGACAAGTGTCAAGTGGGAACATGAAATATAATTGGGGAAATTTAGTTCCTTTGGGGGGCATCTTTCCATTATCGTTCGCACCTCACTACCTCTAGGGGACTGTAATCTGTACCTTCATGCTACGAACACCCATATATGTACATGTATCAAGACTTTGGTTAGTTTTGGAGATGGACTAAAGAGGTGGGTTGTTAGGCTCATAGGACAATGAAGAAGCAGGTTGTTAGGCCCGTAGGACACTGAATAAGTGGGTTTCTAGGTTTCTAGGCCCGTGAGCATTCTCTCCAGTTGAGAAAACTGTTGGGAGTTGATTTCCCAAGGTGCCAAACTGCAACTACAGGGCTTTGAGACTTCATGTCTGGCTTGTTGCTGAAGCCTCGGAAGGAAAGTGGGGCAGTCAAAGGATTGTTGAGAAGAGAAGGGGCACACTTCATGGGTGGGACATGCATGTAGCGAATGAGGGACTGTAGGTTGTTAGTTTGAGTTGGCACCCGTGTTTGAGTTGTATAGTGTCAAAGAGACCTTAATCTGGTTAGAAATCCTTTACCCAGGTGGAATTTATCCCCAGCTCGGGGGTGAACCACTGCTGAGATTTTATGAGCAGTGTGGTCTAAGGTTGGGAGGAACGTGGAAGGTCTGCATGTAGTTGTTGTTTATTTCATGAGATACATGTCTTTCATGTTCTTATTTTATTTATGGTGAGTATAATTATGTGTCTTCTGCTATGGAATCTCTGTGATAATGGTGTTTATAAATTACTATTGTTATTCCGCTCAACTCTGTTCATATGCATAACATTTCAATAATTTAATTGTGTGTTAACTCAGGTGGTGTGTTATTACTTATGCATTTGGTTTCATGGGTTTTCCTACATATGTTGTATGCATATTTTCTATTATTATTTTGTATGAATCTGTGTATTTGCAGAGTATTTTTATGATTTAAATTAGTATCAGAGTTCAAAATTTTAAGTGGCATAACCCAATAGGTGGTTGAGAATGGTACAATGTGGTATTAGAGTAATTTTTTTGAGTTGTTGGTAATGGGGACATTACAAAGTGGTATGGGAGTTGTAAAAAAAAGAGAAAGAGTTTTGCATGGCATGGCCCAGCCTAGGTGGATGGGAACATTATAAAGTGGTATCAGAGCCTAGTTTTCAACACTAAGCCTGGATGGGCCGAGTTAGTAGAATGTTGAAGAGGAAATTCACATAAAATTAATTGATGGAGTATGTCTGCAACTTGTTTTATTAAATTACTGCAATAAAATTGAGAGAAATTTCATGGCTGAAGAATTGAGCCTCTTTGGAAATTTTAAACATAAGCAAAATCAGAAAATTTTGGGTATTTTTCCGTATGATGATGTGGGCATGGCGTGGATGTCACATGTCAGCTGACGTGCTAGAAGAAAGACATGTACTGCCATGGTCGTAGGTACATGTTGTATGGGATGACAATTGGCAGGTGATGTGAAGCCATGTAGCAGGCCAACTGTCAGTCCTGTGAAACCGCGGTAAGAGATGGAAGAGTGGTTAAGTTTTGAGACTTCTCGGATGGTCTTATGAAAGGAAGGTTACAAGATTATGAGTCCATGTGTAGATGGAAAAAAATGGTCAAGTGTTGAGATTTCTCGGATGGACTTATGAAAGGAAGGTTACAAGATTATGAGTCTGTGAGTCCACATAGATGGAAAAAAATGGTTAAGTGTTGAGACTTCTTGGACAGACTTATGAAATGAAGGTTACAAGATTATGAGTCTACAAATCTGCTTAGATGAAAAAATGGTTAAGTGTTGAGATTTCTCGGACGAACTTATGAAAAGAATGTTACAAGATTATGAGTCCGCGAGTCCACGAGTTCGTGAATCCATGAATCTGTGAAGGAAAAAAAAGCTAAGTATTGGTGGCAGGTTCATGGAAGGTATGAAGATAGGTTATGAGTCCACGAGTCCACCACCCACGAGCTCATGAATACAGTAAAAAATTCTAAGTATGGGAGAAATTTAAGGGTGACAGAACACGAGAGTGTATTTTGGAGGCCATGAAAGTTTGAAGGGAAGAAATGAAGACCTTAGACCCATAGTGAAATATTTTAACGGTCAAGATCTAATTCGAAGATAATAAGACGGTGGTTGAGCATCGAAGATAGGATGCTCGAGCTAACAAAATTCTCTTCTTTGTAATTCCATTAATAGTCTTTCTGTTCAAATTTTTTGAAGGGGGACATGAGAATTAGTCACGAGGATTCACGGACAACGGAGTCCATGTATTCACACAAGAATGTATAAAAAAAAATATTTTAAGAATTCACAAGAAATCAGAAATAAATTAGTTCATGAGATTTTGCAGAACCAAGAACATAATTCGACGTAAGAAGAATTCGGCAAGAATATCAGTAAACCAAGACATGGATGATGCCCAAGGAACTTACAATTATGAAGATGAAGGAAGAATGTTTGGTATGGGAGTGGATGTTGCAGTAACAAAATCCAATGGGCATGGAGAAGACGGAAAGGAAGAGACCATGAACTTGGTGGAGTCCATAATTTTTTTGCAAAAGGATGTCCAAAGTTATAAAGCTAATAATGAAAAGCTTATAAAAGCCAAAGAGCAACAAGAAGGATTTAACATCAAGTTAATGCAGATCTTGGAAAAATAGAGAAGAATATGGATAAGGAGACTAAGTCAAGCAAATCAGGGAGTCTCTGGTCTCATGATAAGAGGAGAAGAACTAGAAGTGTTGGTAGGAATCACCATCACTCCCCAAGGCATTCAACTAGGAGAACACACAATAGTTCAAGTACATCCCCTGTCAGGAAGCATAAGAAGAAGTCTGGAGTGGATGAGCTATAGGGAGAAATGAATAAAATCAAACCACCTACATTTGATGGTGAACACAAGAAGGATGAAGATGTTGAGACCTAGATGTTGGGCATGAGAAAGTATTTTCAGTTGCATCATTAATCTTCATAGATAGAATGAATAATTTCCATATATCAACTCAAAGGAAAAGAATCAATGTGGTGGGATCAGTTTGTGCAAGTGCAACACATTCATGAGAAAAAGGTTACTTGGAAAGAATTCAAAAGGTATTTTCAAAAGAAGTACTTAACTAAACGATACTATGATAAGAAGATGAAGGAGTTCCTTGAAATAAAGCTTGGGAGTATGACCATAGATGAGTATGAAAGGAGGTTCTTGGAGTTTTCTAAAATATGTTTCCTTCATCAGGGATGGACAAGTTAAGATTCAGAGGTACCTGAGTGGGATGCCATCATTTATCAGCGACAAGATATAGCATGATGATCCCAAGACACTAGAAGAAACCATAAGGAGATCTAAATGTCTTTATGATCAACATTGAGGAATACCAACTTTCCAAAAGGAATAGGAAGACAAGAAGAAGAGAAATATGGAACATAGGAGGAAGGGGACAAAACCACCATTCTTCCGAAATAATTCTCAAGGACAACCAGCTCCTAAGGAACCCAAGATGACTGAGACAATGGGGCAAAGACCAAGCCAACCACATATTCAATGTTGGGGTTGTGGGGGAGATCATATGTACAAAGATTTCTCTCACAGAGGTGAAAAAGTGAGGATTGTTCACAATGTACAACAAGTTGAAACAATGGAGGACATAAGTAGAAATATACCTAGGATCTATGCAGCTTTGGATAACAAGCAAGATGAGTTTCAGTCACATATGATGGAAGTGGAAGGTAAGACCAACAACCAACCCATTGATATTTTAATTGATTCAGGAGCTAGTCATAGTTATCTAGATCCTAAGATGGTGGAAATATTTCAATTGCCAAGAAGCAAGCTTGGTATACCTTGGTTGGTGCAACTAGCTATAGGAGCTAAAAGGAATATTAATGAGATGGTTAAGGCATGCCCAATAGACATGAATGAATTAAGCACAAGGGAAGATTTGAATATCATACCTTTGGGCTCATATGACTGCCTTATCAGTATGGATTGGTTGGACCAACATCATGATGTTCTAGACTTTTATAATAGGGATTTTACCTACTTGGATGAAGAAGGGAACCTGAGGATAGTTCAGGTTATTCCAAGAGAAGTAACCATCATAGAAGTTTCAACCTTGCAGCTAAAGAAAAACTTCAGGAAAGGATGTCAAGTATTTGTAACACATATGGAGGAGGCACCTAAGGATAAATTACCAAGTATCAAATATTATGCACTCCTAAAAGAATTTGAAGATGTATTTAAAGAAATATTGGGGCTGCCACCAAAGAGAGATATTGGTTTCTCCATAAATTTGATGCTTGGAGCAGCCCCAATATCCAAGACTCCTTATAGGACGAGTACACTAGAATTGAAGGAGTTGCAAATTTAGCTGGAGGAACTTCTAAAGAAGGGGTATATACGCCCAAGTGTGTTACCTTGGGTGCCCCATTATTATTTGTGAAGAAAAAAGGATGGAACCTTGAGGCTTTGCATTGACTTCAAGCAGTTGAACAAGGTAACCGTGAAGAACAAGTATCATTTTCCAAGGATAGATGATCTCTTTGATCAACTCAAAGATGCTACAGTATTCTCTAAGATCAATCTCAAGTCAGGTTATCACTGTGTAAGAATTAAGGAAGAAGAAAATAACAAGACTATCTTCAGAACAAGGTATGGCCATTATGAGTTCACAGTGGTGTCATTTGGGTTATCAAATGCACAAATTGTCTTCATGTGTTTAATGAATGGTATTTTCAGAGAATACATGGATAATTTTGTCATTGTGTTTTTGGATGACATACTTATTTACTAAAATTCTAAAGAAGAGCATGAGCAACACTTGAGTATGGTGCTACACGTATTGAGAGAACATCAATTATTTGCAAAGTTGAGCAAGTGCTCATTCTACCAGAGGCATATACATTATTAAGGGAATATTATTTTGGAGAAATGGATAGCGGTGGACCCAGAGAAGATAAAATCCATTGAAGGGTGGCAAACACCAAGGAATATCTTTGAGGTGAGATCATTCATGATACTTGGAGGTTACTACAAAAGATTTATTGAAGGATTCTCAAAGATTGCACACCCAATCGCTTCCTTGCAAAAGAAGGGTATGAAGTTTGAGTGGACATTAGATTGTGAAAGAAGTTTCCAACACTTGAAGTATTTGTTGACTATTGCTCCAATATTGAGGATTTTTGATCCAAATGAAGACTTTATTATATGCACAGATGCATGCAAATAAGGACTTGGTGGAGTTCTTAGTCAGAATGAACATGTAATGTGCTACGAATCAAGAAAATTAAAGGAACATGAAAAACACTATGCCACTCATGATTTGGAATTGACAACCATGGTGCATGCCTTGAAGATGTGGATGGACTACCTTATGGGGAAAAGATTCAAGTTGAGGATAGACCATAGTGATATGAAATATTTATTTGGACAACTAACTCTAAATTCCAAGAAAAGTAGGTGGTTAGAATTCCTCAATGAATATGACTTTGATATAAAACATATCAAGGGTAAAGAGAACAAGGTGACTGATGCACTCAACATGAGAGTGCATGAGATGTATGCTACAACCATTAGCATGTAAACATCGTATTTGAAAGAAAAAAATTTAGAGGCTGCAAAATCAGATCTAAAACACATGGAAATAAAGACAAAATTACAATAGGGTATTTTGCAACAGAAAATTGAGAATTTTGAATTAAAAGAGAATGAAATTCTTTTATACAGAGGCATAATTCATGTGCTGGATTCTCGGGAATTGAAAATTCTGATATTAAAAGAAATGCATAATGTTCCTTATGTTGAACGCTTGGGTTACTAGAAGACTACTAAGGTTGTCAAGAGCCAATATTATTGGCCAGATATGAAGAAAGAGGTTGTTGATTTTATTGCCAAGTGTTTGGAATGTCAAAAAGTCAAGGCTGAGCAAGACACCTAGTTTGTCTGTTACAACCATTACCCATTCTTGAGTGGAAATGGGGAGTTGTAACAATGTATTTCATCACCAAGCTGCCCAAAACAACAAAACAACATGATTCCATCATGGTGGTGGTGGATAAGCTTACTAAAGCTTCCCACTTCATTCTGGTAAAGCTCACTCACAAGGAAACCAACATTGCTGATATTTATATGAGAGAAATTGCTCGGCTACATGGTATACCCAAGACAATTGTGTCTAAAAGAGATCCAAAATTTACGTCAATTTTTTGGAAATTATTATTCAAAGGATCTGGGACCAATCTAAACTTTAACACAACCTATCATTCAGAGTCAGATGGGAAAACAACGAGGGTGAATCAATTAATTGAAGATATGTTGAGGATGTATATGATGGATAAACCATCCAAATGGGAGGATTATTTGCATTTGGTGGAGTTTGATTATAACAATGGGTATCAAGCATCTCTAAAGATGATCCCATTTGAGGCACTTTATGGAAGAAAATGCCACACACCAGTGAGCTGAGACAACCCAACAAACACAGCAGTGGTTGGACCATAATTAATCAGGGAAATGGAAGAGCAGCTGGTGAGAATAAAACATAATTTAAAGGTTTCCCAAGTCAGGAAAAAAAATTATGTTGATAAGGGAAAAACTCATAGAGAGTTCAAAGTGGGCGACCATGTGTTTTTAAAAGTAAAGGCCAAGAGAAGTTCCCTAAAGTTGGGAAATTCTTCAAAACTGGAAGCTCATTATTGTGGGTCGTTTGAAATCCTGGAGAGGATTGGTCATGTAGTATACATGTTTTCCTTACCTACATCAATGTGTATTCATAATGTATTCCATGTATCATTGCTTAAAAAGTATGTACATGATGCTAATCATGTCATTGATTGGAATGTGATTTAGGTGGAGCAAGAAGGAGGCTTCCTAGTTCAGCCAGTATGCGTATTGGATCGAAAATTCAAGCTACTCTGGAATCGAGCAATAGGATTGGTAAAGGTCCAATGGAACTGGTATGGTCATGAGAATGAAACTTGGGAGCATGAGGATGCTATGCAAACAAATTATTCGCATCTGCTTGAGGAATTTTGAATTTCGACTCTATATGTGTATCTACTGCACTGAGGACAATGCATAAATAAGGGGGAGGGGAATGTAATACCCATAGACCGAACCCCATTGCAAATATAAATGTAATTGTACATAAAGGATGATAAACCAAGATAATTTGGGGCCAGATTGCCTTTGTATGAATGTATTTTGAGGCTAGAGTGTCTGTATTGTTATTGGGATGGCGAGTGAGAAGCTGAAAGGCCAACACCCATATTTTTGTAAAATACAATCACACTCAATTTTAATGAAAACACATCCCTATTGTAGACCAACCATGTAAAAGAGTATGGGGGGGTAAACTCCACCATAATGGGAAAAAGGGGGCTGAGCTAGGGGGCTTAAGCCCAAAGGAATATTTTATTAATATTCCTAAAAATGTATAAAGTATAAA
The DNA here is from genome assembly GCA_009831015.1 of Picea engelmannii. Lineage (NCBI taxonomy): Eukaryota > Viridiplantae > Streptophyta > Pinopsida > Pinales > Pinaceae > Picea > Picea engelmannii. The sequence goes on from ML786974.1 coordinate 157,158, forward strand.
GTATGGATATTTAAATATATCCTAAGTCCTTATGTTGAGGAACGTATCACTTTGTGAGGGAATCTAGGTGGAACCAAGTTAATTCCTAACATGAAAAATGTCAAGTGGGAACATGAAATATAATTGGGGAAATTTAGTTCTTTTGGGGGGCATCTTTCCATTATTGTTCGCACCTCACTACCTCCAAGGGAATGTCATCTGTACCTTCATGATACGAACATCCTTATTTGTACCTGTATTAGGACTTTGGTTAGTTCTGGAGCTGGACTGAAGAGGTGGGTTTTTAGGCTCGTAAGACAATGAAGAAGCGGATTGTCATACCCGTAGGTGTAACACCTCCACTATCATAATTTAAAATTTTTGGGTTAATTTCCCACAATTGAGAAGTTCCCACAAACCTGCCTTAGCGAAATGCCAATCCCTGGTTCACTAACGAGATTCAGGGTTTCTAATGTCAAAACTCATTCACCCCCATGACTCGCGATCCTCCAAATCCCTATGCGCTCCTTACGCATTAGCCCTCTATGCTATATAGTAGTCTATGTGACCACTTACCATAAAACCACCGCCGTATAACCTCCCATCGGGGCTACGGCATTTGTGATGACGCAAAACACATGTCCACGGGAATTGCGAATTCTTGATTCGCGACGCGCCTTTCTGATCACGCTAGCCCCACTGGTTTAGCCCCTGGTCCACATGACCAACTCCGTGATCACTACCTTGTCCCCATCGGGGCTACGGGGTTTCCCATATCACAAGACCCACGTCCACGGGACCCGTAGTATCCCGATTCCCGATTCTCTCCGGGTGCTTGACACGCGTCCTTCCTACAACTCCGTCCTCCTCCGCTAGTGGGTTTGACAGCTGGCTCCCACTCATCGGGGTTTCACGGTTCACGATTCCGTATGGCAAGAGTTCCTTGCACTCATAAACCCCGATATGCCGAACCCCGACTATGTTAGATCCACTGACATGCGTCCCTCAAATGATGGACGGTCCTGATTGTATCGGAGAATCGTGTATCACGATTTCCTTGTGCACAAATCTCTTGTCTCCGGGAACCCCGATTCCCGATCTCCGACTCTTCGGGATCCTTTGCCACGTGTCCCTTGTATCAACGGCTCATGATGATATTGGGATTTCGCATATCGCGGTTTTGTGATGTAAGGGTTTCATGTCCTTGAAATCCCCGATACACCGATTCCCGATTTTCCGAACTCTGACTTTTTGGGATCTCTCGCCACGTGTCCCTGCTGTTTGGACGGTTCAGATCCTATCGGGAGATCGCGGATCGCGATCTCCTGTTACCCAATTTCCTTACCATCGAAATCTCCGATGAACAAAACGCCGACGGCGCACGATCCTTTGCCACCTGTCCTCGCAGACGGACGGTCCGGATTGATTCTCGGGGTTTCGAGACTTATGAAGTCCTGGTTCTCATGGCCTCGAGAACTCCGATTTCCCGATCCACGACTCTATGGGATCCTCTGACACGCGTCCTCGAACAATGGACGGTCCAGATCTGATCGAGAAATCGCGTATCGTGATTCCAATATGTAACGGTTTTATACTCCCCAAATCTCCGATAGTAAAATCCCGACGCCTCCCAAACGCTGACACGTGTCCTTCCAGGATCAACGGCTAGGATCCGTTCTCTGCACACTAGGATTTAACTCCGACGCATCTTCTCCAGATCCAACGGCTGACGAGTAATTGGACCGAGATCTAACGGCCTAGATTCGTTCTTTTGGGTCTTGGGGTTTACGCACCCAATTTCACGTTGCTCACGATGATAGAGGACAAAGGGTCAAGGTATGTAACGCCTTCGTTACTCCCATCAATCTAATGGTCGTGAATGACTATGGGTCCTCCGACGAGATCTCATCCGTCGACTTATTTCATCTCGCAACATTACTATCCTGGAACCTTAACAGGATCGTTTCTCCTCGTACCGGGTTAATAAGGCCTATGCGTTCGAGTCCTTATTCTGGGTCCTTGGTGAACCTTTCCAAGGGGGAAATCTCTGTGATGAGATTCCTACCGGGGCATTCCCGGAAGCAAGTAAAGGAAGACAGCTTCCCGAGAACGGCTGGGCATGATTAGATTCATCTATCA
>ML786974.1:166203-187056 GCA_009831015.1 Picea engelmannii
TATATAATCCAATGAAACATTGAAATAAGAGGAATCTAAACCATTTTTTACTATAAAGCATGCACATATATCAACATATTAGCATAAACTCATCTTAACTCAAAGTATCTTAAGCACTGAGAGATTTACATCTCATTTTTTTGGATACCTCTTGGTGCTTAATAGATATGAAGATAAGATGGATCTACGTTGATTTTAGATGAAATAACCTTAGTACTAAGTATAAGTAAATGAAAGAAAGAAGCAAAGGGACAAAATAACATTAAGATTCATTCAAATAGTCATTGAAAGAAGTATTATAGTAACCATGTATTAGTGATAAGAATTTCAAAGTTTGGCGACCTATATAATAGATGAAGTATATATCCACATGTAGGGTGATAGATGAGAAAACATCCGATTAATCTAATTGAGTGTGACCACCTATAAGAATGGACGTCTGTTGTACCAATTGATAAGTGGTGACGTTTTTGTATAATGATACATTTTGACACTGTAAGTGAATAAACAATGGGGTTTATGATGGTTTATTTCTCATATCCAAAGCTCTAGTCACCACCTAAAACGAGAATTCAATTTCACACTGTTACAATGATTAAATCACATGGGGGTTCTGTTGAAATGGTGATGCAACTAGCTCTGATCACAAATAGAAATTTCAATAGTGCCCTAAGATTGGATGAAAGATCATTGGTTTGAGACTTTGTCTATGTTTCTTTTGTTTTCCTTTGTAAAAGGGAGTTGAGTATAGATTGTATCCATCCTATTTGGATGGATTGACCTCCTTGGGAAATATTTGGGCATAAATTTGGGCTTTGATTGGTTTCTTAGAGCATTAAGGTCTAGCTACCTTGTTTTGAGTTTCTCATTTGGGTAGCTGATAATTATTGTTGTTGTAAACAAATTCATATGGGGGCCTTTCTTGGAATATTAATATTTCCTTAGTGAAACAACTGGAAAGGAGTGGGGTGGCGAATTCTCTGTCTCCCAGGGTTTGGAGTAGTAGTGGGGTGAAAAGATACTATATGGAAGGGAGTGACCACTAACCTAAGATGGAGGTGATTATAGAAGGGAGTAGGGTCACAAGGAAGGGCTAACCCAAATCTCGTAGAAATATTCTTGAAAATATGGAACATCATCGAATAACCAAAGCTAAAAAAGAGGCTATGGAGGTATTGGAATACAACCATAGGAGGTTTTATGTAGTTGTTAAGGTTGAAGTTGAGGAAATTGAGAAAAAAGTTAGGGAAAAGAAAATTAATACATCAACTAAGGAGGTAGACGAGGAGCTTCTTCACTAGATTTTTGACACATATTTTCTAGAAGTTGACATACAAAGCTCTTTAGGATGGTTTATTTATAATGGCACAACAAAAGACTTGTTGCTTATACAATAGAGGAGAAGGGGATGAAAGAGAAGGAAATTCTAGACAAGCTGAACTTTTTAAACAAAAAATACGAGGTCATGATATAATCCATTTGGGGGATAGATGAAATGGTTGAGGAGTAGGGACTAGAGGACCAACATCATGCAAGAGCTTTGTCAAATTCCTAGTCTTTCCTTTTTTGATCGATTTTTTTAGTCTATATTTCAAAGAGTTTTTCTTTACCCTATAATATAATACTATTTGACCTAGAGATGGTCACAGTTTCTAAAATTATACTATTTTTTTGGGTTAAAAGCTATATTCAAATTGCTGACTATTAATGGTAGTGATAGGTATTACCATTGTGTTATATTAACACATGCTACAATAGTCTTTCATGTACAATTTTTTGATAAACACAAACATTCTTACAATAGTCTTTCATGTGCAATTTTTGACAAACACAAACATTCTTATAGGGAGTAGCATCTCTAGTTTGAAGATGATGTAATTTTATGTATATTAATAATGAAGAAGAGCTAATTTACAAAAATTATAAATGAAGTATATAATGGGTCAGTAAAATCAAAAAATATTTCAAAATGTATCTACCAAATAATGGCAAGAAACGAATTAAATAACCTCAAAATATTTGGAAGATCCTTGAATGAATGGTTCATATGGTTCAAGGAAAAGGAAAAAGTGTTGTCAACGAATCGACCATAATTGGTTCATGTGGTTCAAGGAAAAGGAAAGTGTTGTCAATAAATTGACCATTATCATTTATTATTAACTTTCTTAATATATTTTCAAATATTGGAAAAAATTATGCAGATAGAAGAATGGAAGTTCTCAAATATATGCAGGCATCACTACAAGACATCTAATAATCTCGTGAGAAAATTAAAAATCATATCAAGAAATGAAATTGAGATTTATCCATTTTCCAAATAGATGAATTCAATAAAGTCATCAATTAAATTCAAGTTCAAACTATTACTTTAAAAGATAAGTTGATAAGCACTACATTCATCAATGAAGTTTTGGTTCTTTCTTCTCAAATTGATGATCATTCCCAAATGAACAAAGATAATTTATGACCACAACATATATAAAATCAAATTTCAAACAATCACATTGGAAGATAAATCAACAAGCAAGGAGGAAGCATTGAGACAACATTCACTAAAGTTCCTATATCACTAGCTGAATTGCGAGATCAACATTACTTTTGGTGCATCACCTTCTTTGTTGGATCTATGTAGTATTTATGACATCCTTTTGAGTTGATCGAGGAATTAAGTTGTATATATTCATGATGAATAGAGGCTTTTGTGTACATGATCAAGAGTATGATTTTCTATTTGTCACGTCCCCATAGTGTACCTTACGATCGTGCACCTCTTGACGACGTGTGACACCATGATGTTTCTCACTTGGCTACTTGGCAACACCAAGGATACTTCGCTCGGACTACGCCTCTTCACCTAGAGCATACTCATACTTAGTTATAGGCTACCAACAAGTCACACTCTTACTCTAGTGCAACTCTTGTATACTCAGACATTCCTTAATTGCTTTAACGCTTAGTCAATTTTTAAGCATACATCCAAGAACATGAGAATCCAAGAGACTATGAAAAAACATACAAGAGAAACATAGATATATCACATGCAACACAAACCATGCCTAACATCTGACTAAGTCTTTATTATTGCAGAATAGTTACAACATGAACACTATCGACTTGACTCACAACTTTGGCAGAGTCAAATGAATCACCTCACCTCACCGAGACACTCATGAACATATCCGTCACCACAAGACTCTCTGTCGCAACTGTCTCCACAACCACATGTGGTGCACCTCATATGTGCCCTCAACCACATACTTGTTATCTATTCGTTTCCTCATACCTTGACTCTTCATTTCCACAGACTTCACAGATTTCAGTTCTACCTCACACATTCCTCCAATAGACCAGTGTTTCGAGACTTAGCCAAAATCTACCCAAGAGAAACTCACCCATCTCTGTCCAATGAATCCACCTCAAGGTAGCACAAGTCCTCCCAAGTGGAGAGACTTGGCTCCTTGAGGGAGATTTCCCTCTTCGTCTGCCTCAGAATCACAAAGCTCTCTTTGTCTCTTTTTTTCTTGGCAAAACTCACCTTCCTTGGTTGTGCACCCTTTTTCTCTTATAGGCTCTCTAAATTTCACCATCAAAATATATCACATCCTTTGGGGGTGTCACACTCCTTCACGAACCCATGTCCAAACGAATCATCACACCCCTTCGCGGACCCAGTTGCCCAAATGAACCCATACACTCATCAATTGTCGTGCCTCTTGGGACCGATACACCCAACTGTGGTGTGCCCCTCATGATGGTGCGCCCCATTTGTCGAAACAACTCATCTGCTTAGGTGCGCACACCCCTTGGGTGAGTCAAGCTAACTCTCCTAAGTGCACCTCCCATGCCTTAGCTGATTCGTCCATTTGGTGGAGTGATCAAGTCTTGCCCTCAACCCTTCGTCAAACAATCTATCATCTAACTTGTGTCGAAAGGCAACTTGGGTGGAGTTGTCCCTTGGAACATTGGGTGCCCAAGGAACCCCAACTCTCCCCTATACAGAGACATTTATTTCTTCATTCGCACTGAACGTTCTGCCTGCCCGATTTAGACTATGGTGGAAGTGCACATGCCCAAGCTAAGCTCCCAATGCCTTACACTATTGACTTAGGGTCAAAATTGATCACTAACATATGTCCTTGATTCTTTTTCGAGGACGAAGCATTTTAGAAAAGGGTGAATTGTAATGAACATAATTAATATCAATAATACATAACAAAAATAATAATAAATAAACTAAGTTCTAAAAGTCATCTCCTTTCAAACTCATGACCATTTAATGGTATTCAAAATGTCATGGTAGTTGTATCAAACACTATGCAATTACATTATTACTACTCAATTATATTATCAGTTATTATTTATCTTAAATGGATTTCTCAATTCTATCTTATTTCTATTGGATATTTTTAGTTAATTACAAAAGTGATTGTTTGTATGAAGACTATAATGTGGAGATGAAATCTTGATGATTCTCCAACACCATATGTTTTCCATGTTGTGGAGTTGGAATAGTCCAATGAATTTTCATTGTGAGGCTAATTTGAAAAGCTAGTAATGAAGTATATTGTTCCGATAAAATAATAGGCATGAGAACAAACTATACTTGGGGTTTACTTGACCGACAAGATTCTTCAATAGTGCTAGCATCTGCAAAAGGAGAGATAGATGTGATGGAAGATTCTAGAGAAAGATAATGAACATGGATATGTGTAAGAGGTGTGGACGTTGTTGCAATAGGAGGGGTAGAAAATGTAAAAAGGGTGCAAATCAGTTGATTGTAGAAATGTGGTTGTTGGAGACATTGTTACAAGGGTTTGGAACACAACCATCATATATTCCATCATTTTGGTCTAAAATTGTTGTCATTGCTATGAAAGGGTTTACATAAAGAGCTAGTTCTATTGTTAATGATTTGTGAAGATTTGAGTAATGTTGGGAGTGCCAAAGACATTTGTTTCTACAAGAGAGTTGGGTGGAGCCATAATATGGCTTTGGAAAAAAATGTATGTTACTTGTAAGCCAAAAACAATGATATGTAGGTTACATATGCAAAATAGATACAAATCCAGTGGAATGAACAAGAAACTAATGGTATGTGCAAAAAAGGACCAATTTTTTTCCAGCTATGAAAACAAATGTGTAGTTGTGTCAAAGTTACAGAAATGCATAAAAAATTAAGAAGGGGTGAAATCATGAAGATGGGTGTCTATTTTGCTTGTTTTATGAGAAAAAAACTATATTTTCACAAGTTCTTCAACTTCTGGTATACACAACTATTTTTTTATTTAGAATTTCACTTTACAGTAAAAACAAAACTTGTGAAGAATTTTGTTAGCTTTCCCATGACTATTTTTCAATTTTTTTTTATTAAGATTTGATATGTCAATTTTACAATTGTTTAACAATATGTTCCTTAAACATGAAAGGAATGATAATGAGTTATTTTTTCCTCCAACAATGTATCTATTATTAAACTTATGTTTTTAACAAACGAAATATACTGCAACAATCTACAGAGACTCTATTTTATTATGACTATAATTTTGAATCTAACGGATGCATATTATAATTTCTAGAATTTTTTGAAGTTGACCAAGATGAAAACGTTGCAGATTTTAGACACATGTTTTCCTCCACCTTGTATCTATCTTAATTTTTACTTAAAACTAAAATCTAAAAATACCCTTTTGAAAAGAACAGTTTAAGGATTATGAATATAAGTTTTTTAAAATTTTTCACTATGTATTTTTAGAGATACAGATATTTCATTTCACTGAATCACAATGTCTGCTGAAAATATTATGCAATGATTTAAATAAATAAATAAATAAAATTAGATAAAAACAATGAAAATGAAAACAAATTATAGGAATTGAAAGTAGATTCAATTTTGCAAATGATAGTGTCATTTGCGAAACCAAATTCTGAGTATTTGCAGGAGTCCACAACCTCCAAAGTTCAGGTAAGCTTGGGGCGATTCTCTGGTTTCTGTTTACAGTCCCAATTTCTCATTTTTGGTCGAAAGAATCTTTCAGCCGAAACAATATTCTTTCGGCCGAAAGACTAAATTCTAACGGAAATCGTCAAAACTAAACGGTTTCCAAAGTTTTCGGCTGAAAAAACCTTGTTTTGACAGAAAGAAAGTTGAGCAAATTCTGTCAGTCGAAAAAAATGAAAAAAAACACATCGTAGATCATTTCATTTCGCGCCAAATCGTATAAATACGCTTTCGGCCGAACACATTTTACACAATTCATCGCTTGTTTGATGGTTTTCTAGAGCACCTAAACAAAGTTTCAAATCATGTTTTTGGTTTTTGTTGAATAAGGTAATTGATGTTTGTTCAAGTTTTTATTGGAATAACAATTTATATGTTGAAATATAAATGTTGAGCATTTTTTCAAGGTGAAGTCTTTGTTGAACATATCTTTTATAGATAACTATAAAAGTCATGGGAAACAAAAGTTTGTGCAAGATAAAATTTGATCGCACTCGAGATGATACTCTTCATAACGAACAAATGAAACAACATTATTGGAGAAAGAAACGAGAACATGCAAATATTGAAGAAAGAAACGATGATAATGTAAATAGAGATTTTCAACAAGAAGTAGTCCAACCATGTATGAATGCACATACTCTCTATATTAAAAGTATAGAAGTCAAATTTAAAATATTGTTTAATATAATTGATTGTAATTACAATTTGATGTTTTTCAAAAAACATAAATAGATTTGTCTCATAATGTCGAAGAAGACGTTGAAACCAAAATTGAAGCAGAAGACATTGAAACCGAAATTGAAGCAGAAGACGAATCACCTATAGGTATGTACATAAATTTAGATAATACAAGATGAACACTTGTATATATAGTTTAGTGAATTTATGTTCGGGTTTTTTTTTTTAATATAAACTTTAAATTGAAATATGTAGGAGAATCTATCAACATTGATGATAAAATATTAGAAAATGTTGATACTGACAAATTTGAGAAGAAAAAAGCTAAGCATTATATAATATATCAAACTAAGAATATGTATAATACTTTTTTCACAGATGAATCAGTAACAGTACAAGATCAACTTTTACTCTGTCTAATAAAGTCAAGAAAGTTAAAAGAAGCTACATCATTATTGGGTATTCAAAAGTCGACAAAAGATACAAAGGTGAAACAGAATGTCTTTGACAATATAACTAGTGTATTAAAAGCTTTTGGAAAATCTCGAAAAAAAGATGTCAGTGTTGCACGTAGAGCAATACAAACAACAGTTGTTTCATCTAGCAATATAAAAGATCATTTGACACGACACATGGCAAAAATGATGAGAACATCAAGAAAAACATTGCACAAACATAGAAAATTTCGATTGCAAATAGATGCAAATGATGAATTGGCTTGTTGGACAGTGATTTCTAGACAACCCTACAAAGATAGACTTGCATAAAATGTTAAAGAATTGACCCATAATTATTGGTTGGCAGAATCTCGTGTTTCACCACATACAAGGGATGTGTTGCGATGAAGAATAGCACGAAAACAATATGAAGAACATCCAAAACATATATTGCCAATGACATAAACAAAATTGTTCAATAAGTTCAAAGAAGAGCACGAAGAAGTTAAAATTTTCATCAATACATTTGTGCAACAAAAACCATGGTTTGTTAGACCCATGACTGTTCGCGACACTTGTTGTTGTCGTTATCATGTGGAATTTGAGTTGTATTACGACACTTTTTTTGATTTTGGTAAAACTTTAAGGCCAAGTTCACCTCCTCCTTCCACATTCCGTGCTTTTATATCTGAAATTCTATGTGAAAGAGAAGGTGATGATTTATTTTACAAAACAAAATGTGTTGGTGGAAAGAAATGTGATCGTTGTGGAAATCTAAGTTTGTTTCACTCAAAGTATCATATTGATATGAATGATCAATAATTTTCTAATATAACAGTTAATTGTAAGAAATATGAATATATCAACAACATGGTTCCACATTCTTCAAATGTTATTTCCAAAAGGATTGATTTAAAAGTAGATAAAATATGCGTGATAGATATTTTGAAGAAGTTTGAGGAAGAAATTTATAAATACACCAAGTATTCACATAGAGCTCGATGGCAAGACCTACAATTCAAACAATCCCGTGAAGTGTTTCCACCAGGGAAAATTTTGTTTGTATTTGATTTTGCAGAGAATTACACATTCGCCGAACAAAAAGAAATATAGAGTGAATATTATCATTATGATCAAGTCACAATATTTGTCCACTTTATATATAGACATGCTCAATAGAGTCTTGATAACATAGAAAGCATCAACAACAATTGACATGTTATTAAAGAATATCACTTTTATATAAGTGATGATCGAGCACACGACACACATTATGTACAACATTGTTTTGATAAATTTTGTGAAAAATTGAAAGAACGCGAAATCATATTTGATCGACATTGGATATGGTTAGATGGGTGTGTAGGTCAGTTCAAATATTCACGATCATTCTATTGGTTATGTTGTCTTCATAAAAAAACAAACATTACACATTGTTGGATTTTTTTTGAGATTGGGCATGTAAAAGGAGAGCACGACGATGCAGGGGCATGTGTAAAACGAGCACTTCAAAGGTATCAGATGAACCCTCATGCCGATCGATTTGAATCTGTTGAACAAGTTGTTGAATGGTGCAAAATGACGCTAAGCCATGAATATAATCCGTAAAGGGATGTGCGCAGGTGTGTCTATATATACATGTTACACATGCACACATGATATTTTTATTTGAACGTGTTCAAATTTATATTCAATCTTCAATCATTTTCTTGAGAGATTTCAAGTTAACAAGTTCTTGTCTTGTGCAAGTTTTTTTGGTATGTTGGAATCAAAGATGTAAATAGATCAATCCCAAATGACGCCAGTACAATACATGGGACACGAAAAATACATTCAGTTAAAACAAAACGCTATCAAAAAGTGTTTGCATTTGATAGAAGAAATGAGTCTTGTTTTTGTTCAGTTTGCATAGAGGACACAAAATCTATATATATATATTTGCGAAAATGAAAATGCAGAATATGTTAAAGCCTGGAGACATACCGAACTTAATGTAAAAAGGAAAATGCCACTTGCAAGCTCAGAGGAGATGGAATCAAATGAAACTATAGTGTCAGTTGATGGCGATAGAGTTTCTGATCTTGTTAGAGAAGGTCATTTTTATGTTTAATTTTTTTCAAATAACTTGTAGATGTACTTGTGTGATAATCTAACACAAATTATTTGTTGTTCAATATATCCAATTATTTGCAGGAGATGTCTTTGCCATGGTTGCACCTGTAGACAACACTAAAAACATGAAATATTATTTGATGCGATGCATAGAACAAAAGATGAAGCTATTAGAAGATTTTGATGATAACGGTTTTATATATGAAAGAAGATCCATTGTATTGAAAGGATATTTTTTTCAAGAAACCCATCAAACCGATAGTCATGTTCACTTTCAAGATTACCAGTCAGATGTCACAAGTTGTCAATATAGTCATTTGGTATGTGCAATGCACATAAAGTTAATAGAAGTTCAATAAATAAATAAATAAAAGTTAGAAAATGGAAAATGTCCAAAGTCGATCATGAATGAATAATTGAAGATGGAATAACATTATGATTTTTTTAAACAAGTGACACATGTACATTCAAGAATTTTTTATTTTGCATTGAAAGTACATGTATTTATGAATATCTAGGATTTTAGAATCATTTCCAGTTTAATTTACTTTCATGGTTCATTCAATTAATAAAAGTTGTATTTCCTATGAATTATAAAGTTTATCAAATCTTATTTACAATTTCAGGGAAGAACCTATAGATTGTATCTAGGGAACCTAAATTGACCTATACTTTGGATGATTATACTTTAATCCTACAAATTATCCAAATCATATACACAAATCCTTTAATACATGTAACCAATTTACTACATATAGGATAAATGCGTTCATTATTTGCAATTTGTTTGTTCAATGTTTTTTCATATGAAAAAGATAATTTCATATCAAAACTAGGACCCATTTCCATGTCATTATAAGAGACTATTGATGGGTTAGAAAAACTTTAAATTCTGATAAATTTTAATATCAATATAAATTTTAATGAAGATCGCTTACTTATATTAAATTTGATGAGTTGTTTTGACTATTTTCATTGTTGGACTTGTATTAAATTTGATAACTTGTTTTGACTATTTTCAACCATATTTCCAAATCAAACAAAATTTAAATTATAAGTGAGAAACTGTAATTTTTATTTCACGTTTTATTGAATATTTCATTGTGAAATTTCATAAGAAACTATAAAATTTGACTAACTATAAAATTTAATTTTTATTTCACATTTTCTTGAATATTTCATTTTGAAATTTCATAAGAAACTATAAAATTTGATAATTTTTTTTGAAATCAAGAAAATAGTATATTGAAATTATTTCATCCAATATTTTATATAAATAAACATAGTGCAAGTAAAATCAAAACAAGACAAAATATTAAACATGAGTGATCTCAATATCTCTTCTATCTCTTCTTGTGCTTTTCTTAGCTATTGTTATCATCTTTGTAGTTTTCTCATAGTTGTTTGTATGAGAAAGAAGGTGAATTCAAAGACCATTAAAACCTTTCATTGAGATGTTGATGTAAATTGAGATTTTGATGTAAATGTGAGACCATGTCTCTCTGAAAAATATCAAAATGATAAAGACCATGTAAATGTCCTAGGTTCAAATTCAAGTGTGTGTAGAGACCCTTGTGTGTGTCTTTCTTACTTTGTAATATTTATAGTGGATTTCTTCATTCTTCCATTTGTTCAAGTGATTCTTTCTTTCTATGTCTTCTAACCCATTGTTACACTAATTTATTTTATTTTATTTTTATTTTCACGCGAAAAGAATAATTTCATTGTTATTCTATTAGAATCAAATGAAATTTTTTGTTACATATGGATCTAGAAAGTGACGATAAAAAAAATCTGTAGTCTTTCCTTCTTTCCACATTTTTACATTGTAGTAAAGTTATAAAAAATCATCTAGTGTCATATACAAAATTATTCAAAAAAGGGACATCTGTAAAAATCCAAGTTAGAAAATGTGAAAATTTTCTGTACATACAACAATTCCATCAACAATTTCTTCATAAAAGAGCCAATCAAAATTTCCTTTGATTGTCTTTTTGGAGACGTTGTCTGCTACTTTGTTGAACTGTCTATGTACGTGCATAAATTTAATAGATTCAAATATATTATTTAAGCTTATGATATTGTCTATTACTTTGTTGAACTATCTATGTACGCGCATAAATTTGATAGATTCAAATCTATTATTTAAGCTTATGATCTTGTCTTTCCGGTTGTTGAGATATATCAGGTTCAGGATGGATTTGGAATTTATCCAGTCGATAGTGACCTTGGAATCTCCCGCAACCATTGATTTTTTTATGGAAAAGTAGGAAATGAGTAATAATAATCCCCATAGGCCCAAGAGTTCAACTTTATGTTAAATTTTATCCGTCCATAATGAAATATGTTGAATTTTATCAGTCTTCATAGGCCCAAGAGTTCAACTTTATGTTAAATTTTATCAGTCCATAATGAAATATGTTGAATTTTATCAGTCTTCATAGGCCCAAGAACAGTCCACAATGAAATATGTTGAATTTTATCATGTGTTTTTGAACAGTCCATAGTGAACATAAATGGAAGCATTTAAATTAATACGTAGTAGGATAGGCCCAAGAATTCATCTTTATATTTAATTTTATCAGTCCACAATGAAATATGTTGAATTTTATTAGTCCCCATAGGCCCAAGAACAATCCACAATGAAATATGTTGAATTTTATCATGTGTTTTTGAACAGTCCATAGTGAACATAAGAGAAAGAATTTAAATTAATACATAGTAGGATAGGCCCAAGAGTTCAACTTTATGTTGAATTTTATTAGTCCACAATGAAATATGTTGAATTTTATCAGTCCCTATAGGCCCAAGAACAGTCCACAATGAAATATGTTGAATTTTATCTGTGTTTTTGAACAGTCTGCAGTGAACATAAAATGAATCATTTAAATTAATACATAGTAGGATAGGCCCAAGAGTTAAGCTTTATGTTGAATTTTATCAGTTCACAATGAAACATGTTGAATTTTATCAGTTCCCTTAAGCCCAATAACAGTCCACAATGAAATATGTTGAATTTTATCATGTGTTTTTGAACAATTCACAATGAACATAAAATGAAACATTTAAATTAATACATAGTAGAAAAGTATTTAAGAGTTTGATGCTTAATTTAATGCATTGTAAAAATGAGAATATACAAAACATTAGTTCAAAACTAACAATTTTGCTACTTTTTTTCCATCAAATTTAAGAAATCAAATATGAGACAATAAATTGATATTTTGAATTCAAAAAATATCATATCATATATATATATATATATATAATCAAAGTCCGAATAATTACACTGTCAAATACATAGGTTCCACATCCATTTTATGATGATAACAAAAACTAAGACATTTAACTCCAAAATTCTAGATTCTAAGCCATCGCTTTAAGATAGATCACTTCATACCTAGAATTCAAACTTGCAAAAAAAAAAAGAATTCAAAAATTAAAAATTTACAATTCAATCCTGCAAAAAAAACAGAATTCAAAAATTAAAAACTTACAATTCAAACATGCGAAATAAAATATAATTTAGAAATTGTGATTAAAACAAAATTGACATACATACCAAAAGAGTTAAGTCCCATCCTCCAACATACTCTTTCCCACAAAATATATTGTAAACATATTTTCCACCAAATATAATTTAGACATCTGTAACAATAAAAAACAATAGTAAAAAAAACAAATAACACATATTAGCATATATACTGTAACTAAATATTAAATAAACAATAATAAATAATAACATACCCAACCACAGTTAAACATATTTAAGATAGTTACTCTCCACATTAAGCATACATGATTTAAACAATTTGTAAAATCTTATCTAAAATCTTAAAAAACTTAAAGAAAAAAAATGTGTACTTGGTAAAAAAAAATTGTGAGTTAGATAAAAATCTGAAAATAAATATCGAACTATGTATGAAGAATGTTCACAAATCTCCATATTAAGTCATTATTCTAATGAAATACTTATCTCCTTGTGGAAAAAATCTCAAATCTTTCAGGTGAAATTCTCATCCCAGGTGATGTTATTTGATCTTATTTACTCAACAATAAAATACTAATCTCCTTAGCAGTAAAATACATCTCTCCTCTTCTGCAGTGGTCATATAATCAAATTTCATAATGTCATTTCAAATTAAAGGACTAATAAATCTCCATATTAAGCCATTATTTAAAAAAACTACTTATATCTATGAAAGTTCACAAATCTCCATTTTAAAAACCATTCTTCTGAAAAATACTTATCTCCTCTTTTTGTGGTGGAATAGATGTTCTCATATAATCTTACATGTACATGAAGAAAACACAAATCTGCACATGTATATTAAGTCATTCTTCAAAAACCATTTAAATCTTTCATCTTTGGGATGTATTCATATTACATATAATCAAATGCTTTTAGAAATTATGTGTGAGCTAGCTCGCATATACAATATGTGTGGGCTAGCTCACATATACATATGCATAGTTTATTTGTAAATCTACTTGAATGTTGGTTTTTGTGGTTAGTAATCAATTTAGTTAAGAGTTTGACAATACCCTGGTAAGAAGGAATTCACTTCATTGTATGTAGAAAACACAAATGTCCATACTACGCCATTCTTGGACAAGAAAACAAGGAATGCAATCGAAGAAAATTTAGAAATTTTTCCTTTTCTGATGTGGGATAGAGTTTGTTCTCAAATAATCAAATGTTTAAGTTCAAAATTAGGTCTTCATCATGATTTAAAGTTACATAATTTTGAATGTACATCATTTAAGACAACGATAAGCTTATATAGGCGTTATATATATTTCAAAATAATTGATCAAAGCGTTGAATAAGAACTAAGCGTTGAAGAGGAACTTGGCTAAACTAAAAATTTGAAAAAACAAAAAATTGATAAAAGTAAAAAACATACATTTATGAATCATCCTGAATGGACGCATCCTTTCCAAATATGGGTGATTTCTCCACTTCCTTCTCAATCCCAATCTCCCTCCCAAGCACACTCTCAGGTACTCTCTTCTCCACATTACCCTATATAACACATTTCAAATTTGAAAAATTAAATTTAAATGATTATAACACATTAAATTTAAATGATTTTAACATACTAAATGATACCTGTGAATTCCCACCTTCTTCAAACTCTCCAAATGAGAATTGAGACAAGCCTCCCCAAGTAGTAGGAGATGGAATAGGGATCTGTGAACAACACAACTAAGAACTAAATCCAGGATTCGATGTGTTTACATTTATACAAAATTATAAATGTTGTTGATTTCTTATCCAAAATATTGGAGATTGAACAACTAAAGTGTTCATCTGTGGATATTAGAAAACACATACATGATTCAACCCATCCAAATTTAAACTTGTGGAATCAAGTCTCCTATTTACTGGAGATTCATTTAATATATCTCCAAACTGCAATTAATGACAATAACAACTCGATTATTTCTATAGATACAATGATATCTAAATCTAGAATTAGAAGTAAAATATCCTAAAATGCGTAAAAAATTTACTAACTAGAACACATACCAATCTGTTGTTCGGGTCATCATTCTGAATGAACTTTTTCCAACCATCACAGAATTTTTTTGCATACTCCCTAACATCTTCTACTGACATGGTATCTAACTCCGCATCTGTTTTATAAACAAATATGGTCCGAGAATTGACTTCTGCTCGCTGACGGTTCATGCCAACATCAACACCATAAAAAATCACTTCCAAATTTTTCCCGATTGCATTCCTAGTCTTTGCCAACCTCTGATGTAGCTCACAAATCTAAATGTAAAACAAATGCCCATGTTGGGCGAGGTATTAAAGGTTGTGGAGGCCTCGAAAATTCCACATTCTGATATGCCCCTTTGCGATCATATGTACGTCATTTACAAGTCCCATAATAATCGGACAATAGACTAGTATAATTAGGGTGCATGTGCAAGAAAAACTCTTCAAAAAAGTGTCTTGCAAAATAGTGTGGAACCTCATCGTTCCACGAAAATTTCCTATATGCCACCAAAAATTTGTTATACATATGTCCTGCAATGTCAGGGTGCTTAAAATATTGCACCTTCAACATCTTCTACTTTGGCCCCATCTTTGAAGTTGAACATCGAAATTGTGTCTTCTTTTGAAATTTTTTTTTTTACTACCTCCCATTTATCAGGGCCCATCACCTCTGACTTTCGCCGCCTCATTAGATCGACAAAACTGTCAGTGGTTGGCCCCATCTTTTGATATGCGTCCATAAAATTTTGCAATGAATGCAAAACAATTTGCAATCTTTGTTTACTCTCATGAGGGAGTTCCAAGGCCACCAAATCATTTTCCAACCTCTTTTTAACACATGAGCATCGCTCAAGGGTCATTGCTTCAGTTATCCCTTTCCAGGGAAGTTCATCACCAACATTCGAAGGATAGGTGGACATAGGCGTGTAATCTTTTGTTTCTTGATAATGCGGTCTCCTAAATCCATCTTCACCCTCTGCACCAACATTAGAATCTTCGGGACAATCACTCTCTCTTTCATTGTCGTCCCTTGCTCTAAACTCATTGTCTATAGACAAACACATTTGAAAGTAATTACAACATTTAACTTGACATAAATTTAAATACACAAAAATACAACAAAAATAAACAAAATCAAAGAAAATTACCAGAAATATTCTCTTGTCCTGAGGTATTCCCTACATTCTTAGGTGTAGGAGTATCAATGCGCAACCTATCTAAGAAGGTTGCATTCATAACACTTGTTTGAGCACATTTTGCAGTTGATCTATTCACATACTCGTTTGAAAATCTCATCTGACGAGATTTTTGTTGGTCACTCGGAGTCTCAGTCGAAGAAGGAGTTCCTCTTCTTCCTTATTGGGAGAGCCTAGAGTGTTTGCGATGAATGTTTGGAGAATCCCGCGTTGACATCTCTTCTCAATATCTATCCTTTGGAAATTCATGAAACTTTAAGAACAAGACAAGCACGAGTTAATATCTCCAAGATTGACCAACAAAAATTATGAAGAAGAAAAAAAAAAAAAAAAAAAAAAGACAAAATTAATAGAAATGTTCTTTATGTTAGACACAATTATAATAGGGTGATGCATAACTCCACTACCCATGCCCATTTCAAATATATTTTGGTTCCTTAATATTAGCACAAATAACCTTGGTAAATCCACCTTCTATTAACCTTGGGTGATTCCAATGCTTGTGTAAATACAAAGGGTAATACATCACCATCTTCAACTAGTATCTTATCCAAAGGTTAATAGAAGCTCATCTTCAACTAAATGTTTGTGTAAATACAAAGGGTAATATATCATTAACAAGGTTCAATGATCTATTAGCTCAAATTCTTGTGTAAATGAGGCTTTGACATGAAATATTGATGTCATTATCAGTTTCACTATCAATGCAAAACGATTGTTACATATTTCAGTGAATCTATTCTGGAGGATGAGGGAATGACTGCAGTGAATATACTTCCTATGTTTCAAAGTTTTTTTCTATTTATAATAGTTTTATAATGGATATCATTATTTTTGGGTTTCCTAGTAGCCTTGCCACACCCCGAGAATCAAACCTTCATAAAGTTTGACTTCTGCAAGTTCTTGGCAAATACAACGCACCAACAAATTTTAAATTTTATGGGTACCAGGTCATTCAGGTACCAGTCTCACTTGATCCATATGTTAATCCATCAAAACTACTCACATCTGGGTTATTTTAAGTCTATGATGGTGAATGACTAGCTAACATGTTGCTCTCCCAACCATTGAGTGGTTGCCTATGGTAAGAGATCATGTAAACTATTTTATGTAAGTGAAGTTTTTTTGTTGTATGTAAACTCTTTTATGTCTATATTAGACTTTATTATCCAAAATGAAGTATTCATTTAGTCAAAGGGTCACTACAATTGCAAAACAACACCAAAGTGTGAGACTGGTTCCTTTTTGAGTAGTTTACTATGATAAGATTCTATGGTTTGGAAGAGAAACCATATCAAAAGTGAGTGTTGAATTTAGTTGTTCTAGAGACTGAAAAAAGTGAAATTCAGCCAGTTGCTGACTAAAAAGCCAAGCATATTACATGAAATGTTGATCGGATGAATTTAAAGGAAAAAACAAATCTACACAAGTGTATCTATTCTGGAGGTTGAGGGAATGACTACAATGAATATACTACCTATGTTTCATTGTTTGTTTTCTATTTGTTGTGCTATATTAATGCAAATTTTCTATAACATATTACATTGTAATATTTCATAACATATATTACTATATAACATATTGCATTGTAATATGTTATAACATATTACAATGTAATCATATGTTACATTGTAACATATTATTTCCTAGTAGACTTGTCACACCCTGAGAATCAAACATTCATAAGGTTTGACTTCTGCAAGTTCTTGGCAAATACAATGCACCAACAATTTTTAGATTTTAGGGGTACCGGGTCATTCAGGTACCAGTCTCACTTGATCCATATGTTAATCCATCAAAAATACTCACATCTAGGTTATTTTAAGTCTAGGATGGTGAATGACCAGTCAACATGTTGCTCTCCCAACCATTGAGTGGTGGCCTATGGTATGAGAACATGTCACCAGTGAAGGTTTTTTGCAGTTTGTAAACTCTTTTATGTCTATATTAGACTTTATTATCCACAATGAAGTATTCTTTATAATTATTCCTTTAGTCAAATGGTCACTACAATTGCAAAACAACACTAGAGTGGGAGACTGGTTCCTTTTTTAGCAGTTTACTATGATAAGAGTCTATGGTTTGGAAGATGAGCCATATCAAAAGTGAGTGTTGAATTTGGTTGTTCTAGAGACTAAAAAATGTGAAATTTAGTCAGTTGCTAACTATAAAGGAAACCATATTACATTAAATGTTGATCAGATGAATTTCAATGACAAGACAAATCTACACAAGTAGGTCACTCATGTCTTACACAGAGATGTGACCAAGACCCATGACAATATGAAGAAATTGAAATAGGCATTAATCAGAGTGGAGAATTAGATTGAAGGCAAGATAAAGTGGTTACTACAGCAAGGAATTCAGTAAAATAATATTTATAACTCATGATACTCTAATATTACATATGTAAAAATGGATTTGTAAATTGAATTCCTAAAGATTTGAAATTTTTATAAAATACAAAACGTTTGAAATAAAAAGTTGGATAGTTTGAAATTTGTATGCAATTTTTATAAAATACAAAACGTTTGAAATGACTGTGACTTGGTTGCAGGGAACAAGCCATGTAGCCAAGCCATGGGCATGCCCATGGCTTAGCCACAAGGTTGGCCCCCCACGGCCAAGTCAAATCCAATTTTAATAAGAGATTATCTATGCATAGAAAAACAGAGCATTTGAATCTAAATCTTTCACACCGGAGTGAAAGATAGTTGATTCGACTCCTGACCGACTGCTCAGGCACAGACTAATCACTTAAATTCTTACTCTATTCTTAATATTTGAATATTAAAGTCTATATCAAATTTAAAAACTTAATATTTGATTGTTAAATGTTTATATCAAATTAACTAAATCCATATTGTTTATAAATTATTTATTAATGTCTATACACACAACAAACGTACCATATGCATTCACTTGTTGAGAAGTGGTGCAATGGTATTCAAGGTGTTATAGATCAAGGGATTCCATTGATTTTATTTATAATATGAGAATCTCATCTAATAAGGACATCATTTCATGTGTAGGACTCCTTCAATCAAAGGTATTGTCTCCTTAGGAAAATTGACATTCGTAAATGCAAGGTGTCTAAGGGATTGAGGGAATTTTATCTTTGTACACGCAACAAACATACCATATGCATTCACTTGTTGAGAAGTGGTGCAATGGTATTCAAGGTGTTATAGATCAAGGGATCCCATGGATTTTATTTATAATATGAGAATCTCATCTAATAAGGACATCATTTGATGTGTAGGAATCCTTCAATATCCTCAAT
Source organism: Picea engelmannii (assembly GCA_009831015.1). Classification (NCBI taxonomy): domain Eukaryota; kingdom Viridiplantae; phylum Streptophyta; class Pinopsida; order Pinales; family Pinaceae; genus Picea; species Picea engelmannii. The sequence continues at coordinate 185,420 of ML786974.1, forward strand.
ATTTTGAATAAACTTTATAATCTACTTGCATTATTAAAACCATACAACTAATATTTTATATCATCAAAATATATTGAATACATTATATAATCTAGATTCACATGATTAAAAACCTACAACCAATGTTTTGTAGCATCAAGTGCAAAAAGATTGAAAACAACACAACTTATGAAAGAGTTAATATAATTTAACGGTAAACAAGACATTGTAAGAAATTTTGTAAGCTAAAATTTGTAAGAAACTTATGATACTCTAATATTACATATGTAAAAATGGATTTATAAATTGAATTCCTAAAGATTTGAAATTTTTATAAAATACAAAACTTTTGAAATAAAAAGTTGGACAATTTGAATTTTTTTATAAAATACAAAACATTTGAAATGACCGTGAATTGGTCGTGGGGAGCCAGCCACGTGGCCAAGCCGTGGGCATGAGGGTTGGCCCCCCACGACCAAGTCACAACCAATTTTAATAAGAGATTATTTATGCACAATAAAGCATGACATTTGAATCTAAGTCTTTAACACCGGAGTGAAAGACAGTAGATTCGACTCCTGCTCAGGCACATACTAATCACTTAAATGCTTACTCTATTCTTAATATTTGATTGTTAAATGTCTATATCAAATTTAAAAACTTAATATTTGATTGTTAAATATCATATATCAAATTAACTAAATCCATATTGTTTATAAATGATTTATTAATGTCTATATATCAAATTCTCATTTTTAAGTAAATCCATATTGTTTATAAATTTATTGTTTGTGTGTATAATTTGAACATATAAACAAGTAATTTTTAAATTGTCTTCCTATTTTATTTTTAAATTTATTAAAAAATAATTACATATACATGTTTTAAATATTTTCCACTGTATGTATATTTCACAAATATTCCTTTACAAATTATAAGATAAACAATAATGTACAACAAGGAATTTCAGAATAAAAAAATCTGTAAAATAATATTTATAACTTATGATAATCTAATATTACATGTGTAAAAATGGATTTATAAAATGAATTCCTAAAGATTTGAAATTTTTACAAAATAAAAAAAGTTTGAAATTAAAACTTGGACAGTTGGAAGTTTTTATAAAATACAAAAAGTTTGAAATGATTGTGACTTGGCCGCGGGGGGCAACCATACGCCCATGGCTTGGCCATAGGGCTGGCCCCCGCGGCCAAGTCACAACCAATTTTAATAAGAGATTATCTATGCACAAAAAAATAGGGCATTTGAATCTAAGTCTTTAACATCAAAGTGAAAGACAATAGATTCGACTCCTGACAGAATGCTCAGGCACAAACTAATCACTTAAATGCTTACTCTATTCTTAATATTTGATTGTTAAATGTCTATATCAAATTTAAAAACTTAATATTTGATTGTTAAATATCTACATCAAATTAACTAAATCCATATTGTTTATAATTATTTATTAATGTCTATATCAAATTCTCATTTTCAAGTAATTACATATTGTTTATAAATTTATTATTTGTGCACGTATAATTTGAACATATAAACATGTAATTTTTAAATTGTCTTCCTATTTTAATTTTAAATTTATTAAAAAAAAAATTAAAAATATATGTTTTAAATTTTTTTCATTATATATATATATATAT
>ML786974.1:198039-227930 GCA_009831015.1 Picea engelmannii
AAATTTTATTTTATTTTATAATTATAATTTGTGATAATTTTGTTTAATATCAATTGACTTATAATTTTTTTATTTATCATTTTTCATGTTTTTTAAAACGAATTTCTAATTGATAAAAGATATTTAAAGTAGAATTATAGAAAATTGAGGTTTAACACTTTTTACTCTATCATCGATCTACTTGGACGAATTAGCAATGTCACAGCTAACAACTATTAAAATAATTTTTTTTTTTAATGTATTCACACAAACAAAGTCAAATTATGAATTTAAATATTTAAATTTGTTTAAAATTAAATAGAGAAAAAATAATAATAAATATTTATATTTTAAATTTGTTTATATATAGGTAAAGAGTATGATTTAAAATTGTTTTTATTCGGTTAAGAGTTAGTTTTTCTTAAATGTAAGAGGTAAGACAACATGTTAATGGTCAAATTTAGAGGTATCTGGTAGAGTGAAAACCTGTTTCTAATAAGTTATTACATAATTTTAAAATTTTAAGTAAATAATAGTGATGAGTCAACCTACAATCACGGATGACTATCCACATTAATAATTAAAAACTAAATTATAATAAATTTTTCCAATATTCAAATAAATAATAATAATATTTATTACTAGGTAAGAAGGAGGAAAATGAATAACGCTTACAATAGAGACACCTCACCAGATTTATTCACAGCCAAAAAAAAGTAATTCTCCCAGTCTTCTGTTTTCTCTAAAGCCAAAAAAGTAATTCTCCCAGTCTTCTGTTTTCTCTAAAGCCAAAAAAGTAATTCTCCCAGGTTCTATCTGATTGATTAAAACAACAGGCTAAACAACGGCCGGATAATATTTCTAGGTACGAAGTGGTTGATTATAGGAGAAATATTGTACTGCATGAAATTTGTAAAGTTAACCACCATTGCCACTGTCTTGTTTTCAAAGCGACACGTGTAAAACTAGTCAAAAACTTGCCATTTGCTTTATCTAGGCATCGCCATAACCTGGCATGCCATATGCACACCCTGTCTGATCGCTTCGGGGATTGGGAGGGAGAGAGATAATTCTGTGGGCTTTCTGGGTGGATTTATTATTTCTGTCCATGGGGATCCCAAATAATTGTTGAAAGAACGAATTAACATAGGAATTGCATATATGTCTGAAGAGGCAGGACGTTGGCCTGTGATCTCCGTTATTCTCATCTCTTTCCCAGGCTTTTGTCTGAGCCAATTTCATCTGTATTCTGTTTTTAGTTAAGGGAGACAGAAACCGGCCCGGATTCGCCCAATTACATGTAAGCAGCTTTCGAGTTCTCTCTCCCCCTTTTTTTTCATCTAGAGATCTTCTTGCTTGTTATTTGTTAGAATCTTGGTTTCTGATGTTGTTCCCACTGACAGTTCTGTCAAAGTAAATCCAGAAATTAATTGAGTAGAGATTGCGTTCTCCTAGCTTGAACTTAACTTAGATATACAGAGATGATTGGGTAAATCGAGTTATTGCATTCAATTACTGCAAAGCGCGTTTCATAGTGTTTATTTAAAGTTAAGGTATCTGTCGGATCTGAAGTTAAGCATATTCGTTTTGACAAATTTTATATCAAAAAAAGCCAACCTGGGTAGGGAGGATTTGTTATATTAAGGATTAAAGGATTCGTTATATTAAGGATTAAAAAATAGGGAGGATTTGTTAGATTAAGAATTAAAAAACATTGAGGTTTATATTTGATCCCTCATATAGATGTCAATATGATGGATCTATGCTAGTTTTTGAATTCCACACAGCTTCAGTAGTATATTACATCTACTTCAAAATATTTTTAATTGAAGCAGATTTCAGCTGCTACAAAAACTGCACACAATCAATTTTAAGATTACAAAAACTGCACAATCAATTTTAAGATGCTTTGAATTTCTGTAAGCTCTGTAAAGTATTCTATACTTTTTTAAGTTATTTAATTTTTATTTGTTATCACTAAAAGACGTGACAACATTTCCCCTGTACTGAGCTGTAGCCTATACTTAAGCTGTAGAGGGCCTCTCAGCTCAATAACTGAATAACTGAGTGTGAAGCAGAAGCAACCATAAGGGTGACTTGGCCATTATGTGCATAACCATATCTCATGTTACATTAGCTTGCATATTTGCCAATAAAATAGATTATGATAGCTGCCTGTAAATTCCTGAAATAATATCAGCAGGTATATTAAAAGGTGAGAAGAAAAATTGCAGAGTCTAGTCAGATTTAGTTCGACTTACTTTAGTAGAATTGCTTAGCAGATTTCTGCCTGAAATGACAAATTACTCAGGTGAAACTTCTTTTAATTTACTAGCATAGATCCATCTAGGATTTAGATCTATTAAATCCCCAGATGGATCAAAAACTTTTAGGTGCACTTAATTGATCTCAGGTTGGATGGATCTATGCTATTTTTTATTTATTTAATATGGTGCGCACATACATACATATATTCCTTCCCCTCATCCTCCCATGTATTAAGTGTTGTTCAGCATGAGGAAGCTGCTACCATGCTAGTATCCCATAGATTTCCCCTTCTTCCCCAGTTTTCTGGATGGAGAGTGGTATTAACTGCCAACTACAATAGCAACTCGTGACTGGTAACCCCACAGGACTATATATTACACCAAGCTTTACACAAAAGCTGCACACACGAAGTAACTGGCATCTTCCCACCTGTGCCGTAGATTGAGAACACCTCAACCTCCAAGCTTTGGAGACAGCCCTTAGTGATTTGTCAACTCGACAAAGGGCTGTTTTGATTAGATTGTTATTCCAACTTTGAATTATTTTCGCAGATTGAGTTAGCGCCTTTTAAGAAATTGTCATAAATTTACCTGGTTGTTGTAAGATACCTCGAGGATCATTTCAGAAGTACAGAATTTAATCGATGTTACTCTTAATCGAATCTTTAACAGTATTCTGTATAAAGGTCAGAAAACTAATGATTTGATTTATCATAATTTATTGAGCAATTTAAACGGTTTCTAAATTGACGAAAGACTGCTTTACACAGGCAGATAGATTAAGCTAAAATTTGAAGAGGTTTTTCATTGCTCTTTGAAACGGTTTCTGATAACCAACTTGATTATTTTAGGCATGTTCTTACAGTACCTACTATCTTGTCAATGGTTATTTACCTTTCTTAATGGCTGTGTTTCCCACTAGATATAATCATCTACTAATTAGCTGCAATGCCTCATATTAAATTTCTCCAAGGATACAGCTAGTTTTTCTTTTTAATTCTTAAATTTAATTCTATAATATGTGTAATGCGTTTCTTGGGGAAACTCACTAGGCACTTTCCCTCATTCCAAGGATGGTACCTGTTGGAGTGATTAACTCCTACTTGTCTTGTGCTTAATGCAGGATTATTTATCATACTATAAAGTTCTGATTTGTTAATTATTGTAATGTAGAGTTTATCTCTACATGAGTTATTTGTTCTTAATGTTTAGGAGGCTGTTATAGATCTAGTTGATTGTGAGAGATCTTCTCCAACTTAGTCTCCTAGATTTGTGTGTGGTTGAGATATTCCCTCAACTAGTTTGTTAGTGTGGCTAAGATAGCCTATCTATCTTAAGCCAAAGATTGATGTATTTATATGTGTTCCATTTCATTGTCTTTTAATATAGAATACAAAGAACAGTTTTTTGTATGTGTCATTGAATATGTCTACTCTTCATTTTTCTATCTTGGTATCAGAGCTGGTACAGCCCTAACTCTCTCACGAGAGGAGGTTGTGATCATGCAAATTCCGCAATTCTAATTCTTTGTACATATATAGGATTAGCTTAGAGTATGAGAGTAGATTATTTACTTGTTTTCTGAGTGATTATGAATTTTTGTGTGAAGACTTCTATGTGCAATAAATCTGCTACCAAGGATTTGTGTAAAGCATTGCCCACCATTGTCAATCTGCATTGGCTATTTTGGACATTGTGTGCTTATTGGAGATCGTGATAAGATTTGATTGAGAGTGGATTATATTGGAGACAACTACCCATTGAATTAATCCAATATCAACCTAGAAAGGGTGCTGGAGGATTAGACAGGCATTTTGCTTGTTGCAAGGCTTTGGAGCTCATAATGTGTTTGGACGTGAAAAATCCACTCATGTAGTCGAAATCGGCTTTAAACAACCTACACGTTTCCTAGTGTGAAATTCTGTGTGAAAAAGTGAAACCTAGAAATCAAAAGAGTAATGGCCATGAAGAAGGCCCGAGGAGTTATCTTTGGAAAACGAAGTTTGGAGTGGTTTACTCATTGTCATAAATCCACCAACTGGTGTTCAATAAAGACATTGCACCATAGGATTTTTGGCCATTTCTTCACCTAGAAGGGTGCTATTGAGTATGGTGTTTAAATAGAAGGCATTACGGTGGTATTAATTTCAGCATTAGAGTTGTTTAGTAGAATAGGTTTTTGTGATTATTGCAAACATATTAAGCATGTTTATGAAATAAATAATGATGACGAATCTCTCAAATTAAAGATGAAAGAGGTCATGGTGTAAGGTTGACTTGGATACATTTAGTATCTAGACTATTTTCCTAGAGAATCGACGAGCACCATGGTTGGGTACATAGGTGTCTCTGTAGATGGAAGTATGTCCATAGCATGGCTAGTAGTTCATTCGTTACAAAGAGGGAATTGATTTAGTGGTCTGAAGCAATTGTTTCTTCAAAGTTTGAAGGGATCAAGTGGAAGTTCAACTTAGCATGGATGGTTGTCCAGTTAGTTTAGAAGTTGTGGATCTCGAGAATGATCCCTCATTAGTTATTGAGACATGTGTGTGGATTGCAGTCTACTAGTGAGGTTGCGAGACATGCATGTGAATTGTTGTCCAGTAATTGACTTCAAGAGATTCATGATTTGGGAGTTCAGGGAGGTGGAATTTGGGAACTCAGGAATTCAACTTGGGAGCTACACTTTTACGAGGATTATGAGACAACTTGATGGAGTTCATAGTCTACAAGATTTCAAAATGGTTAGAGATGTTGATGGAGACATTACCTGACAGAGATCACAAGTACTCGTTATGGGAGGGTGTTGGAGTGATTAACTCCTACTTGTCTTGTGATTAATGTGGGATTATTCATCATACTATAAAGTTGTGATTTGTTAATTATTGTAATGTAGAGTTTATCTCTACATGATTTATTTGTTCTTAATGTTTAGGAGGTTGTTGTAGATCTAGTTATTGTGAGAGATCTCCAACTTAGTCTCTTAGATTTGTGTGTGGTTGAGATATTCTCTCGACTAGTTTGTTAGTGTGGCTAGGATAACCTATCTATCTTAAGCCAAAGATTGATGTATTTATATGTGTGCCATTTCATGGTTTTTAATATAGAATACACAGAACGATTTTTTGTATGTGTGATCGAATATGTCTACTCTTCATTTTTCTATTTGTACCTAGGTTAAATAGGATTCTTCAAGGCTCAAGGCTAGGTCAACATCTCAACAACAATCAACCCACGAAGAGAAAACATGTCACAAAGTGGGATTTTGAAGGGAAGGATAAGCATGGAATACACTTCCTACACTAATCAATGAGAGAAGCTTTTGTAGAAAACTTAAAACAAGCAGTTGCAGATGATAAGCATAAAAAAAATAAAAATAGAAAACATTACACAATGATATCATGAGGAAAACCCTTTCAGGGGAAAAGCCCAAACACTCCAAAGCACTTTCAATGTATTATTCAACATCTAACATATGGTTACAATGTTGGAACATCAAGCATTGATGGTTCATCACACATCTCATGGGTTCAGTCGGTCGAGAGGTCGACCTACATCTCGACAAAGTCGGTCAGGCGATCGACCATCACACCACACCAGTCGGTCGGGTAGTCGACGTGCCTTTCGGTTAGACAATCAAAGGTAGTCAGGCGATGGGTTGACCATCCCTACAATTGACTACGAGTTTGACCAATAGTTAGTTGGATAGAGTATTGTCGAGCCGACTTGATAGAGAAAATTTTTGGAGCCAACTCTAACCGTCGACAAGATCTTCCGGATTTAGTGGGAGCCAATTAGATATTGAGACTATAAAAGAAGACCCCTTGGGTCATTATCAGTGTGTGAAGTATGAATTAAGATTGCACAATAGATCATGCAGATCAAGATGTGCAATATGCACTGTGATGTACTGATGACAATACTCTATGCTTAAGTGTTGTAATGGTGTCTTTAGACGCCACCTCAGTTCTTCGAAAATTCGTGTCCCTCTTTGCTTGTCTGCAGTACTTTGTTTCATATCGTGTTCCATTTCATTCCCCAACATAGTATCAACGCCGATGGTTAGAAAACCTCGACCTTTTATCTGCAAACCTTGCCGAGCCAGATCTGTTGTGTGATTGACTTTGGGCTGGTGGTTTGTTGGTTGGAACTTATTGAAACAAGACCAGTTTGTCTAGATTTCGAAGATGGCTTTGAAGATCGATCCTACTATTTTGAACGGATCAAATTATGCAATATGGGCTCAAGATATAGAAACTTTGTTGAGAAGTAATGGACTGTGGCAGTATACCAAGGTCGCGATCCTAGATCCAATAGATGCTTCGGAAAAAATTGCTATCAATGGAAAGAAGGATGAGGCTATAGGGGTCATCATGACCTACATCTCAAGGGAAATCCGTTTTCATCTCAGTGGACTTGACTGTCCGCATCTGGTCTAGAAAAAGATGAATACCTTGTTCGATCGAGTCGACGAAAGCCACATCATGCAGTTGGAGAAAGAGTTGATCTCTCTCGATCCTCATTCCTTTGAAACAAAGGAGGACTATTTGGCACGTGTTAAGGAACTCCAGTTGAAGTTGAGTGAATGTGGTGAGAACTACAGGAAGGATGGACAACTCATTGAGCCGGTCCTGATAAATCTGAGAACACCATTTGATGTGTTTGTTTCGACCTTCCGCATCAACTGGCACACACGCAAGCAATATGGTAAGGACTAATCCTTTCAAGTTTGTTGTGATATTTTGATTATTGATCAGCATAGATTGCTTGAAGAAGGCAAGCTTGGTGGTAAGCACCAGGCCCACTTGCTCAAGGGTAAGGGCAAGATGGATTCCAGGAATAGAGTGCAGAATGATGCTTCTGCACAGAAACCTGCATATACTGATCAGGGACCCAAGAGAACCACAATGAATTCAAAAGAAGAAGACATGTCGGTACTGTGGAAAGACTAGACATGTCGAGAAGAATTGCTTCAAGAAGCAAGACGATTTAGAGGAGAAGGTTAAGAGACTTGAAGGAGACGTGTTGACTGTTTGTTGAGCCGCTGATAATTTCACTTTCCAAGTTGGGACTTCTCAGGCCTTGATGTCTCACTGTATAGAATGAATGGGTTGTCGACTCTAGGTGCACTCATCATATAGCGAAAGATGCCACTTTATTCACAAGACTGAGTAAAGCCGAAGAAAGTAGAATCTCTGCTGCTGATGATTTTGCTTTGGATGTTGCTGGTCAGGGTGATGTAGCTTTTCGACATGGTAAAATTGTTGATGTCTATCATGTACCAAATCTGTTGTTTGTTGCTCAGTTGATTTAGATCAGTAAGATTGTGGAATTTTGGCCAGATCAGTTCTATGTTTGGGATTTAAAGAAAGGGAAGTCGATTGTCGCTAATGCGCTTCTGGACCAACGGACAACTTATACAAGTTTCGTGACTTGACTTGACTCGACCTGAATCTGAACCGACTGTACTTATTTGTCACACTGATGAGAGAAGTTGAATTTGGCATGAACGACTCAGACATCTGAATTTTCGAAGTCTGCAGGCACTGGCAACTCAAAACATGGTTTTTGGTTTACCGAGGGTGTATGTAAGTGTTGTGTACTAGGGAAGCATCATCAGGCACCTTTCGACTTTGGCCAAGTGTGGCGAGCGTAGAACTTGTTGCCGTCCTTATACACACCTACAAACGTGGAAAAGTCTCATTCCACTTGGTGTGTCCTTGGAGGCACAATGCCTAAGTCCAAACCCACTTGTCACCTCTATTTGGACTTCTTCCGTTTAGGCTTATTCCTAGGGAAGCCAAGGGGGGTAGACCCTATTTACTATGTGAGTTGTTTAGTGAATTCTAGGAGTTGATTTTAGTTTTGTTAAGTTAGGAGGAAATCTAACCTATATGGAAAGCAACAATGCAAATGCACAATTTCAATGACAGTCAAAACCTTTCCCTAAAGGGCAACTAAGACTAGTGCCTATGGATTGGGCAAGTGGTCAACTAAGTTTATACAAAAGAATTACAAAGAATTAAATGATCTAATTACAAAGAATAACTCTACAATAAATTACAAATGAAAAGAGGCTATGGCAAATATACAAATGGAAATGTAAGTTACAATATAGACAAGAACAAAAGGGGGTTAGAGAGATATGAAACAAGTAATCAACTAATGCCAATGAGCAAGAGACAACTAACTAACCATGAAACATATGACTTGGAAAGCTTGGAAAAGAGAAAGAGCCAAAAGAGAGCAAGTGCGCAACTTCTGATGCAAGGGGGGCAACTACTAACAAGTGCCCCAAAGAGATGGTACGCAACTTGAGAGTAATCTTCCCTTGAATAGATAAACAACTTTAAACAAATAATGAACTTGAAAGTAAAGTGCCAAACTTGAAATTGAATGCTTGGAAATGAAAAGCACCAATGAGTTAAACCATAAGCATGTAAAAAGAGACCTTGAACAACAGGGTTTGCACAATTAATAGATGCTGAAATGTAAATCAAGAATGTTGTGAAGTGTAGTAGCTAGATTTTAGATTAATTTTAAGGTCTCTCTTTGATTAGGGGGCTTAAGATGTTGTGACACAAGCCTAAACTATGTGTCTACCCCTAGACTCTAACTGCTTTGGCCAAAATGATTGCTGGGTGCTGAAGAAGAAGGGAAAACAAGGCCCTTCCCTATCTCCACAGCTCAACCCGGAAAACTTGGGCGCCCAAGCAGGGGGGACACCTAGTGACGTGAAGTCGTCCTCGACTTAGCACCCCTTGTAGCCTCCACAAGCCTCCTTTTTGGTGGCGAAAGTTGTAGCAGTCCAAGGTGCCTAATTAGACTCGATAAATTGTCCTCCTAGTCTAGATTGCAAACTAAGAATAACTTGAAAATAAATTACAAAGTAAAAGATTTCACACTTAAGAAACTAGATACTGATTAATTAGATGGTTGCACAACTTAAGCAAGAGATAGCAATATTATAATAGCTTTGCAAATTAAACAAGTTAAAGGAAAGTAAATCTTAAACAAATATTGACAAGATGAAAGAATAGCAAACTAAACTATAAACAAACTTTACGATATAACATGGGTTGGCTTAGCCAAACCCCTTTGCTAGGTGTAGGCAAAAAATAAAGAATGCAAGTAAATAAGCTTGGAAAGTAAAATAACAAGGTCCTAGCCACTCAAACTTGTTTTAAGGACAAGTGGGGAAAAAAAATTAAATGAAATAAAACTTGCAACCTCAACTAAGGAAAAAGGAGGAGGACAAGCCTACCGATTTTGTGCCAAAGTGGGTGAAAAGAAATGAAATAATTACTTGACAAGAAAGTAGAGATCCTAGCTACTCAACCTTGTCTTAAGGACAAGTGGGGAAAAAAATTGAAAGCTTAAAACAAAAAATTAGAACTAAGTCCTAGCCTTACGATTTAGCATGTTTTGCAAAGCCAAGCCTCTTTGCTAGTTGTAGGCAAACATTGAAATAAAAACACATAAATTTTAAATACTTTGAGAAATGCAAGCCCAAGAGACTCTCTTTGGGCTTGCTTATAATGAAAGAGTAGAAGACGAGAAGTGGGTATTCAATACCCTTACTTGGGAGGCTGTTCCTTGATGTTTTGTGGCCCCAAATGGGCAACACCTCCCCTTTTCTGGTTCAAATCTGCAGAAAAACAACGAGTAAAACTTATTGGAAATGCTACACAATAACCAGAAAAACTTGGAAAATTTCTGTTAGTGAAAACCAAAAATTTATGGTACAAAAATCAACAAATATTCTATGACATAAATATACAAAATATATGTGAGAAATATGTATGAAAGAAAACAAAAAACTAAAGAGGGTTTTAATGGGTGAAGAGACAGATTTCCAGATCTGAAATTTGTTTTCCTCCAACCCTTGGTGACCTGCAAAAAGATGAGATCAAGTTAGAAGACAAGAAAGGAGGTGAGTAGATTCATATATGTCAACAAAATACTTTGCATAACAAAAAAAAACTACTTCACTAAGAGCTATAACAATATTACCATAAATCTATCTAAGCAAAATACTTTGCTTGGATCTCCTACTCTAGATCTAGAAGCAAAAACTCAACAAATAACAATACAAATCACCTCAATGAAGCTCACAATCCATGCACCAAGAGTACTCCCAAAGCACACCAAATTCCTCCAAAGATTTTCTATTATTGAAGCAAGCTTGAGCAAATGCTTGCTACAAGCTTGAGAAATGAAAGCGAGCAAGATGGGGGAGAGAGAAGAGTGGGAGAGATTTGGGCATAATAACTTTACAATGAGTATAGATGTTCAAAGAGGAGGGGGTAGACTTTGTTTTATACTTGGGAGTCAAGAGAGACCCCTCTTAGATGAGCTCCAAGTGGCAATCCCCAAGAAAAAGTGAGCATCTCAAGGGGGGTGCACTTTTAGGGTTTTGGTATGCTTTAGGGTTTGAGGGTTGAGTGAGGGTGAAGGGGAACACCTTTTTGACAAGTCAAACACCATGTTAGATCACTAGGAGGGCTCACTTTTGAAGCTTAGGTGTTTGCTTTAATTTATCTTTGAGTTGGGTGAGTTCCTCATCAAGGGGGGCACAACTTCCATAGGGGGATGACTGATGTGAGGTTGTGGCTAGGTGTGGGGGGTTGGTTTAAGTTAGGAAATGACTTTCCTAGCTTAGGAAAATGGTTAGGAATCATCTCCCACTCTTTCAAACCTTTTTGCTAATTTTACAATTTTTTGCATTTTTGACTTAGCCAAATTAAACAATTAAATTGTTAACTCAAGACTGACTTGGAGTCCTCATGGACAATGACCTAGCAAAACTTGTCCAATTGAGATGAAACTTGGTCCAAGGGTGTAGGGGGTCTCATTCCATTTATTTTGAGTACTCACACCCCTATCAAAATCCCCTAGGACCTAGTTTTTACATTTTTACATCAATTTTAATTAAATTTACCATTAATTGGGTAATTTAAAAAAAAAAATTACTTAGACTCGACGGAATTCCGCAAGACTCTAGGAGATGTCAAGCATGGTCATTTACAATATTCCTAGACCCTATTCATCCATTGAGCTCGATCATTAGAACGCCTTTCACCACTTTGGAGGATTATTGTGAGTGAAAAACTCAAGGGTAATTAAAAAGATTGGTTAGGCCAAATCAATTACCCGAGGAAAAAAAATACTCGATGAAAAGACTTCTCTAATGATACATTCCTAAGCAACTAACCTAAAATATGATCCATGTAGACCCATTACATTATTATCCCACGCAGGGGAGCAAAAATTCCAATTACAAAAAGAAGTGCTGGGGGCAAAAACTGCCTTGTAGAACCAGAAAGTCTTCAACTTTGTTGCACCATCAGGTACATAGCTTCATGGCACATGGAGTTGACCCCCAGTTGAAATAGGTGGTCAACATTTGCCTCCACATGGGGACATGTGTTCGACCTTCTTGAAGGAAAGCATACGAGAACTTCGGAATCTACAAAACAAAGTGCTCACCAATACCCAACATAAATACATGTATAAAAGAAATAAATGAAATGCTATAAACAATAATCACATAAATGTAATTAATATATACAACAATTACAAAAATGAAACTATGATACAATGAATACATAAGTAACATAATTACATAATGAAATGAAATAATACAAAACTGAAAGAAAGGAGAAGGGTTAGAAATATGTTACAAAGGGTGTCCCTTTGGACACCAAGTGGTCATGTTGAAAAATTAGTTCAAGGTGGAGTCCTCTCACTAGCATGCCTGACTTTATGTCGTCCCACTGGCTGGTATGAGTTGCTAGAAGACTGATACACTTTATCATGTTTTCTGCTGACCACTTGTGAATCCTTGTTTCTAACCTTGGGCACTTGGGATAATCCTCCTTAAAACAATTCCGATGAAGTTGCATAGGTGCCAAGTGAAAATATTTTGAACTCATTTTTTCCTTAAAAGGCTTGGCATACCTTTTCATAGGGATGATATATTTCACATTATCATTACTAACCTTATTATCATCCTTATGATCTTCTACCAAAATTGCTTCACTTATTCTTCCTTTGATTTCCCCAATTTCCGAGACATAAGGAGAAAGTGGCCCAAGAATTCCATCCAATTCTCCCTGACATATGACTGATTCTTCTGATAACTGGTGAGTTGATGCCAAATTTCCAATTGAAAAATACGACTCTGTTTCTAATTCTGAAGGAGTCATATCATTATTCATTTTATCTAAATCTTCTTCAAGAAAAAGCCCATCAAAAGAATCCATGGTGTCCCAAACACTACAAATATTTGGGGATTTATCTTTAAGTTCCATCTTGGTAGATGCTATGGAATTAGACTCTATCTCATAACATCCCATCTCTAGTTCACGATACACAAGCTGATTTGTGATTCCTAGGATCTTCAACATGGTACTTTCTTTCCAACTCCCTGTTTAATCTAAACATGGAACCATTTGGAGTAGGAATGGTGGCATAAGTCAAATCCATTTGTAATTTACCACCCAAGTCTGCAGATGTTTTTCTTGATAGCAACATACCTCAAGCATCAGGTACATTAATAACAACTATGTCCATTTCTATCATGATGTCTGGGAATGTAGCTAAGTGTACTTGCAAGCCTTTAATCAAAGCATGCACCTTAATTGTTTTTCTACCCATCGCACAAATGTTATGATAAGGTCTTGATATCCTTAAGTTTAATTATTCCATTACTTTCTTAGTCATAACATTTGAGCTAGCTCTCGAATCAAGTATGCAATTGTGAAGAATATAATCATTCATGAGCAAAGAAAGATAAAATGGTCTATTCTTTTCATTCCCCCTATCCATATTTTGCAAAATGACAGGTGCATCCTGGTAAGCTATTGTCGGTGGCCTGTCATCATTCTTCTGAGAAGGATATTCTATTGCTTTGAGTAATTTCCCCTCTGAGATGGAATCTTCATAATTTTCGACACAGGTACCAACATCTTTGCATTATCGAGCCACCCTCCTAAGTCAATATCTAATTCTGAACTTGTGTGAACCATCGTTTTAGGAGGGAGAGGAGGTATTCTAGAAACACTCCCTTGAGGCCTATCTTGATTATTGTTTCCATTCCTTTGATAAGTAATACCTCTATATCTAGCCATTTCTGACACTTGTTGGGGAGTAGGCTTAGGACCAAACGTTTTTGTTGCCTTATCCACCACATTATTCATACAATTTACCCCCTCACTATACTCCATCAAATCCATCCATTCATTCATGCCAACATTATACTCATGACCAAACATATTTACTTGTTCATTTTCTGGTCTATAAGGTCCCATTTCACTACAAACTTGAAGGAAGACTTGGCAAGTGGATTCCTCATGAAATTGTCCACAAGGTCTACAATAAGGAATAGCTTGGTGATCAACCAAGTTAGTGGATTTGGATGGATTTGGTGGCCTTTGATCTTGAGGAGGAGGTCTCTTTGGCCATTTATCATTTGGCCTATGTTGGGGCCTACTAGATTGATCCCTTTCCATGTCTATCAACCTGTTTTGCATGGAATTCATTTGACTAGCATGCTCTCTCATTTGATTGGCTTGGTTAATCTCCATTTGTTTGATTAATTGAGTGAGTTCCTTAATGCCATCATTAGAAGACCCTTGATTTTCATTTTTCTTTTTCTTCTCCTCATAGGGTTGGGAAGAAGTTCCTCTTGAAAAACCAAGAATATTAGACTTCCTAGCATCTTGCATATTTTTATCTATCCTCATTGCAAATTTTTGTGCATCCTTAAGAGTTTGTGGATCCTTATCCCTTAGTTGATATTTGATTTCCCCCTCAAAAGCCTCCATGTACTGGATTAAAATAGATGCATCAGGAGGTTTAATAGCTGTAGGGAGACTTTTAACCAAGTCATTAAACTTTTTGTTGAACTCATCCATGGTTTCATTCTCTTTTTTTTGACTTGTATTAAGGGCAGCTAGCAAAAATTGGTTCTCTTTCTGATCATCCCATCTTTCTCTAAAAGCTTCCTGAATTTCGGCTAGGGTGCTAAACTTGTTAGGATCTTGTTCTAAAAACCATTCAGCAGCATCCCCCTCTAAAGAATACACAAACAAAGTCATCTTCACATCCTCTTCATCATGACCACGACACCACTTCCCAATACATAAGTCAACACTTAATATGTGAGCGTTGGCACTAACAACATTATTTTCTTGGAAAGAAGGCAACTTCTCAATAGCTTTGTTAGGAATTGCATGAGGAGCACCTAGAATAGCTGTGAACTTCAAAGGCCTTAGTAGACTACTCATGATTAAGTTAGGATTAGTTGTTGTAGTATTAACAGTTGTAGGATTATTTTGTTCAAACAAGAATTGGATATCAAAGACTGCTTCTTCTCCAAGACTTTCAAGTAGCCTACGAGGAGTAAGGCAGTTTAGTCTCCTCCTATCAACCTTTTCAGGTTCAGGAAAAGAGTAAACCAATCCTTGTGAATTTCTCCTAGTAGTATACCTCAAAGAATTTTCAGATGGAGTCGCCACTTGGAGAGTAAGCAAACAATGAAAAACCAATATATTAGGGAGAAATTTATTACTTTTTTTTTTGTAAGTTAGAATTTGTATTAGAACCTGCTAAGCAGTAAGAGTTACAACTGTCATGCTATCCCAAGAGGCCGTGGCAGCTTTTCCCTAGTGGGAAACCAAAGCTGCCACACGGCCATTAAAGTTCACAATAGCCATGCAAAACTTGAAAAACTGTAATAAACCTGAAATGTACAAAACTATATCTAATATGCCACGCAGGGCCATTATACTTACTGCTAGATTGTCCATACCGAAAACACAAAACTGAAATGAGCTAAAACTGTAAATTCCTAGAATTGAGATGTCGCGCAGGGTAGAGAACTTGTGAGATATATTATCTGGATGCATAAAAACATTGGAAACCTGAGCAAGAAGAAGCTATATCTTGAGTTGGGGTCTAGCCTCTGCTCGTGCCTTCGATCTTGCACGGTGTCCTTGCTTAGCGCATTTGTGTCCGAAATAACTTGCCTCAGATCTTGTAGAAGAGTCGTCAAGTGTTCCTCACGACGAGTCCGTTCTTCTTCGTTGTGCTGCATCTCAGTGATGGCACCTTTGACGTCCTCATTTGCTCGCTTAATGTCGTCCAAAGAGTTCTTGATAGCTTCCTTTCTAGCGCAACGGGTGCAAACAGGAGAGGGCGGAGGGGGTGGAGGTGAATCAGAGGATGAGGTGGGGGAGTCGGGAGAGGGGAGGGGAGAGGACAAAGAAGAGAAAGGGACAGACGAAACAGGGGGAGCAGAGGGTGGTGGAGGGGAAGGCGGAGGATGGAGGGGGGGCGACGGGTTGAGCTTTGGTGCGAAGCCCAGGGAGTTGCCCTGGCTGTCAAACCATTCGACTTGATAGGCGTAAGGAGAAGACAGAGGAGGAAGACCTGGATTGGTGGCCCGTTCGGGAGAGTGGTTCGGGGAGTTGACACGAGAAGAAGCAAGGGGACACTCCGGAGTGGAGGCACGCACTGAGTCTGGAGGCAAGATTGGAAGAGCCTACCTGCCTCGTCCTCTCGAACCTCTTCCTCTTGCAGCATACCAGGCTGCCCCCCGTTTAGATTTACCTAGAATTCTTGGCATTAGGAAGAACACTGGAAACCCAAGAAGGAGTGCGTGAGAATTGTTAATCAAAGGACATGACTTGAACTAGAGCCAAAAGCAAAAGCCGATCGAAAGAAGAGAACTGGGCGTCGAGGGCCGAGAGCGCCAAGAAAAATCGAGCCAGAGGCAAAAAACTAAACAGTTTGTAGGAGGAGGCCAAGATTCGGGAGGCCGTGGGCTCGAATGAGCCATGGTGTTGCTCAACATTGGCCTAAATCCACTGTACTCGGCAGGAGGATGGGATTGGGTCTTCGTCTAGCCCATAGCCATTATTTCTCTCACGAACTGGAGTGCCTTACCATTAAACGGGTTCGAGTTCAAATGAATGCAGAGGTGTCGATGTCGAGGTATTAAAAGCATGGATTGATGGTGGAGGTGAGTTCGGGTTGTGCTGGCTCGAGGTGGCGAGAGACATGGCCATGTGTCTTCCCATCTGGCCATCCACCTGTCGTGTCCAATGTCACCCCATCCAGGGGGGGGGAGAAATTTATTACTTAGTTTTAAAAGAATAAATTAAATTAAGTTGTTTAGACCAAGGATAAAAGACTTATCCCCGGCAACGACGCCAAAGATGTTTCTGTCCTTATACACACCTACAAACGTGGAAAAATCTCAATCCACTTGGTGTGTCCTTGGAGGCACAATGCCCAATTCCAAACCCACTTGTGACCTCGATTTGGACTTCTTCTGTCTAGGATTACTCCTAGGGAAGCCAAGGGGGGTAGACCCTATTTACTACGTGAGTTGTTTACTGAATTCTAGGAGTTGATTTTAGTTTTGTTAAGTTAGGGGGAAATCTAACCTATATGGCAAGCAACAATGCAAATGCACAATTTCAATGACAGTCAAAACCTTTCCCTAAAGGGAAACTAAGACTAGTGCCTATGGATTGGGCAAGAGGTCAACTAAGTTTATACAAAAGAATTACAAAGAATTAAATGATCTAATTACAAAGAATAACTCTACAATAAATTACAAATGAAAAGAGGCTATGACAAATATACAAATGGAAATGTAAATTACAATATAGACAAGAACAAAAGGGGGTTAGAGAGATATACAACAAGTAATCAACTAATGCCAATGGGAAAGAGACAACTAACTAACCATGAAACATATGACTTTGAAAGCTTGGAAAAGAGAAAGTGCGCAACTCGAGTAGATGAAAGAGCCAAAAGAGAGCAAGTGCACAACTTCTGATGAAAGGGGGGAAACTACTAGCAAGTGCCCCAAAGAGATGGTATGCAACTTGAGAGTAATCTACCCTTGAACAGATAAACAACTTTAAACAAATAATGAACTTGAAAGTAAAGTGCCAAACTTGAAATTAAATGCTTGGAAATGAAAAGCACCAATGAGTTAAACCATAAGCATGTAAAAAGAGACCTTGAACAACAAGGTTTGCACAACTAATAGATGTTGAAATGTAAAACAAGAATGTTTTGAAGTGTAGTAGGTAGATTTTAGATTAATTTTAAGGTCTCTCTTTGATTAGGGGGCTCAAGATGTTGTGACACAAGCCTAAACTATGTGTCTACCCCTAGACTCTAACCGCTTTGGCCAAAATGATTGTTGGGTGCTCAAGAAGAAGGGAAAACATGGCCCTTCCTTATCTCCACAGGTCAACCTTGAAAACTTGGGCGCTCAAGCAGGGGGGACACCTAGTGTCGTGAAGTCCTCCCCGACTTAGCACCCCCTGTAGCCTCCACAAGCCTCCTTTTTGGTGGCGAAAGTTGTACTAGTCCAAGGTGCCTAATTAGACAAGATAAATTGTCTTCCTAGTCTAGATTACAAACTAAGAATAACTTGAAAATAAATTGCAAAGTAAAAGATTTCACACTTAAGAAACTAGATACTGATTAATTAGATGGTTGCACAACTTAAGCAAGAGATATCAATTTTAAAATAGCTTTGCAAGTTAAACAAGTTAAAGGAAAGTAAATCTTAAACAAATATTGACAAGATGAAAGAATATAAAGCTAAACTATAAACAAGCCTTACGATATAGCATGGGTTGGCTTAGCCAAAYCCCTTTGCTAGGCGTAGGCAAAAAATAAAGAATGCAAGTAAATAAGCTTGGAAAGTAAATAACAAGGTCCTAGCCACTCAAACTTGTCTTAAGGAAAAGTGGGACAAACAAATTAAATGAAATAAAACTTGTAACCAGGCACAAGGAGGAGGACAAGCCTACCGATTTTGTGCCAAAGTGGGTGAAAAKAAATGAAATAATTACTTGACAAGAAAGTAGAGATCCTAGCCACTCAACCTTGTCTTAAGGACAAGTGGGGCAAAATAATTGAAATCTTAAAATAGAAAATTAGAACTAAGTCCTAGYCTTACGATTTAGCATGGGTGGAAAAGCCAAGCCAARCCTCTTTGCTAGTTGTAGGCAAATAATGAAATAAAAATGTAAAATTTTTAAATACATTGAGAAATGAAATCCCAAGAGACTCTCTTTGGGCTTGCTTACAATGAAAGAGTAGAAGAAGAGAAGTGGGTATTCAATACCCTTACTTGGGAGGTTGTTCCTTGATGTTTTGTGGCTTCAAATGGGAAACACCTCCCCTTTTCTGGTTCAAATCTGCAGAAAAACAACAAGTAAAACTTGCTGGAAATGCTACACAATAACCAAAAAAACTTGGAAAATTTATGTTAGTGAAAACCAGAAATTTTTGGTACAAAAATCAACAAATAAAGATGATATATGACCTATTCTATGACCGAAATATACCCAAATATATATGAGAAATATGTATGAAAGAAAAAATAAAACTAAAGAGGGTTTTAATGGGTGAAGAGATAAATTTCCATATCTGAAATTTGTCTTCCTCCAACCCATGGTGACCTACAAAAAGATGAGATCAGGCTACAAGACAAGAAATGAGGTGATTAGATTCATATATGTCAACAAAATACTTTGCATAACGAAAAGAAACTACTTCACTAAGATCTATAGCAATACTACCATAAATCTATCCAAGCAAAATACTTTGCTTGGATCTCCTACTCTAGATCTAGAAGCAAAAACTCAACAAATAACAACACAAATCAACTCAATGAAGCTCACAATCCATGCACCAAGAGTATTCCCAATGCACACCAAATTCCTCCAAAGATTTTCTATTATTGAAGCAAGCTTGAGCAAATACTTGCTACATGCTTGAGAAATGAAAGAGAGCAAGATGGGAGAGAGAGAAGAGTGGGAGAGATTTGGGCATAATAACTTTACATTGAGAATAGATGTTCAAAGAGGAGGGGGTAGGCTTTGATTTATACTTGAGAGTCAAGATACACCCCTCTTGGATGAGTTCCAAGTGGCAATCCTCAAGACAAAGTGAACATCTCAAGGAGGGTGCACTTTTAGGGTTTTGGTATGCTTTAGGGTTTGAGGGTTGAGTGAGGGTTAGGGGGAACACCTTTTTGACAAGTCAAACACCATGTTAGATCACTAGGACGGCACACTTTTGAAGCTTAGGTGTTTGCTTTAATTTATTTATGAGTTGGGTGAGTTCCTCATCAAGGGGGGCGCAACTTCCCTAGGGGGATGAGTGATGTGAGGTTGTGGCTAGGTGTGCGGGGTTGGTTTAAGTTAGGAAATGACTTTTCCAGCTTAGGAAAATGGTTAGGAATCATCTCCCACTCTTTCTCAAACCTTTTTGCTAATTTTACAATTTTTTGCATTTTTGACTTAGCCAAATTAAGCAATTAAATTGCTGACTCAAGACTGTCTTGGACTCCTCATGGACAATGACCTAGAAAAACTTGTCCAATTGAGCTGAAACTTGGTCCAATAGTGTAGGGGGTCTCATTCCATTTCTTTTGAGTACTCACGCCCCTATCAAAATCCCCTAGGACCTAGTTTTTACATTTTTACATCAATTTTAATTAAAATTACCATTAACTGGGTAATTTAAAAAAAAAAAAAAACTACTTAGACTCAATGGAATTCTGCAAGACTCTAGGAGATGTCAAGCATGGTCATTTACAATATTCCTATACCCTAGTCACTCTTTGGGCTCGATCATTAGAATGCCTTTCACCACTTTGGAGGATTATTGTGAGTGAAAAACTCAAGGGTAATTAAAAAGGCTGGTCAGGCCAAATCAATTACCTGAGGAAAAAAAATACTCGATGAAAGGACTTCCCTAATGATAAATTCCTAGGCAACTAACCTAAAATATGATCCATGTAGACCCATTACATTATTATCTCACGCAAGGGAACGCAAATTCTAATTACAAAAAGAAGTGTTGGGGGCAAAAACTACCTTGTAGAACCAGAAAGTCTTCAACTTTGTTGCACCATCAGGTACATAGCTTCATGGCACATGGAGTTGACCCCCTAGTTGAAATAGGTGGTCAACATCACCTATTGGAACCGATTCACATTGATGTTTGTTCTATCAATTTACCTTCACTGGCAGGTGCAAAGTACATTTTGACTTTCATTGATGATTTCTCTTGTTTTAAAAGGGTCTTTTTTCTTAAGAATAGAAATCTTGTTTTTGAGAAGTTCAAAGAATTCTGGACCTTTGCTGAAAAGCAATGTGGTCGACCCATCAAGTGCTTGAGATCAGACAATGGTGGTGAGTATGTCAATCGACCCTTTGAAGAATACCTACTTTGATTTGGTATTGAATGGTAGCGGTCAGTTGCTCACACACAACAAAATGGAGTTGCAGAATGCAAGAATTAGACGTTAGTCGAAATGGCTAAAAACCTGTCTCCTCGCTTATGGGATAAAGCAATGTATTGTTCCAATTATCTGCTCAATCGCATCTCGACTCAATTTGTTCCTTCCATGACTCCAGTTGAACGATGGTATGGAAATAAATCTTCTGTTGGCCACCTCCGTGTGTTCGGATTTGTTTCCAGGGCCCACATTCTCGATGATTGTCATAAGAAATTGGATGCAAAAAGTCGTTCTTGCATCTTGATGGGATACTCTGAAGAGTCGAAATCCTATTGATTATTTGATCCTATACGATGACAGATTAATGTCCGATGAAATGTTCGGTTTGATGAGAAGTCTTCTAGAGTTAAGTTGTTGAATCCCTCCTCTGGGTTGCTGCGGGATACCCCTTTTGATGATGTCTTGGATATTGTTTCTTTTTCTCCCCTCTTCAGTCCTTCGACTGGTCCATCGAATTTTTTGCATGTTTTGACTCAACCGTCGATCTCGGAGTCGACTAATCTGACATCTTCTATTTCGATTGGTCCACCGATTGCAGAACCTCCGACTTCTCATCAACCTGATGAAGTGAACCATAGTTCACTCGTTTCTTGTCTACCCCGATAAGCTGGCAAGACAATTGAAGCTGTTGGAGCTAATGCTGGAGATGCCTTTTGTGGACGACAGACTTGAAGTTAGAAGCAACATGCCAGCGTTTCCCTCATGACTCGTGTCCTTGAAATCTCTGATCTTGTTAGCTACTCCAATGCCGAAGGACGACCCGAATGGGAACAAGCAATGAAGACTAAAATTGATTCCTTGTCGAAGAATCGAACATGGGACTTGATTTCCCGACCACATGGGAAGAACATTGTGAAGTGTCGATGGGTTTACATGACCAAATTTATCTTTGACGGCGTTGTTGAGTGACATAAAGCACACCTCATCACGAAGGGATTTTCTCAACAAAAAAGCATCGACTACACTGAAACCTTTTCCTTCGTTGCAAAGATGAACTCTATTCGATTGATTCTTTCCCTCACTGCTCATTTTGGATGGCAGATTCATCAAAGGGATGTGAAGAGTGCCTTTCTTCATGGAGACCTATTTGAAGAAATTTACATGGAACAACGACCTGGCTTCGTGACGAATTCCAATTTGGTATGTCGACTCAAGAAGTCGCTTTATGGTTTGAAGCAGGCTCCCCGGGCCTGGTATGCTAAGATTGTCAGTTTCTTTCTTAGGCTTGGTTTCAAACGGTGTGAATCTGATCACAACTTGTATGTTCTCCACTCCAATGGCGAAACTTTGATTGTTGCTGTATATGTTGATGACTTGATCATCACTGGAAACAATAATGCTCTCATCTTTAGATTGAAGAAACAACTTGCTGACTCCTTTGACATGACAGATCTTGGCACTCTGCATTATTTTTAGGTCTTCAAATATTACCACTGTATGATGGTTTTTCATTTGTCAGTCTAAATATGTAATGGATATGTTGACTCGTTTTAAGATGGATGATTGCAAGCCTTGTGCCACTCCCTTTCAGTCTGGAGTGAAGCTTACTAAAACCTGTCAAACACCTGTTGTTGATGCTACTCTCTATCGACAATTGGTCAACAGTCTCATTTATCTTACTCATAGTTGACCTGATATCTCCTTTGTTGTTAGTGTGGTTTCTCGGTTCATGCAAGATCCCAGAGAAAGCCATTGGAAAGCAGTGAAACGCGTTGTTCGATATTTGAAGGGTACCACTCAATTTGGTATCAAATATTGTCGTAGTTTAGATTCTCTAGTCGGCTTCACCGACTCCGACTTGCTGGTGATGGAGATGATTGGAAGTCCACTTCCGGGTATGTGTTTCACTATAGCACTGGACCTTTGTTGTGGTCGTGCAAGAAACAAAAGGTAGTCTCCTTGTCGACTATCGAAGCAGAATATCGTGGCGTTGTTCAAGCCGGTACTGAGGAAGTTTGGATTCGTCAACTTTTGGGTGAACTTGGCTTTCCTATTCAGACCTCGACTACAATCTTATGTGATAATCAAAGTGCCATACAGGTTGTTGACAACCCTGTTGCTCACAGTAAGATGAAACATGTTGAGCTTCATGCTCGCTATTTGCGGCAGTTGGTTCATGATGACATTGTTTCTCTTGAATATTGTCTCACTAAAGATCAAGTTGCTGATATCTTCACCAAACCTTTAGATGAAGCCAGACTTATCAAGCTTCGCACTTTGCTTGGGCTTCAGGAAGCTGTAATTATGGGGGGGTGTTCCACTGATATAATTTTACCTCTTGAACCTCCTAAGTTGTGTGCTGATGGGGGGGTGTTGGAACATCAAGCATTGATGGTTCATCACACATCTCTTGGGTTCAATTGGTCGAGAGGTTGATCTACATCTAGACACAGTCGGTCGGACAATCGACCAACACACCACACCAGTTGGTCGGGTAGTCGATGTGCCTGTTGGTTGGACAATTGACCATCAGTCGAAGATAGTCGAGTAATGGATCGACCAACCCTGCAATCGACTACGAGTTGGATGGATAGTCGGTCAGATCGAGTCCTGTCAAGCCGACTTGGCGGAGCGGATTTTGTGGAGCCAACTCTAATTGTCGATGTTTATATGTGGACAAGATCTTCCGGATTCAGTGGGGAGTCGGTTAGATCTTGAGACTATAAAAGAAGACCCCTTGGGTCATTATTAGTATGTGAAGTGTGAATTGAGATTGCACAATAGAGCACGCAGACTTTATTAAACGTCCATGAGACCAATTGATCTATGGGATGAAAGACTTATATCTCTGTGGGGAAGACTTTTACGAAAATAAGAAAGTTGGAATTCATGAATGCAAGAATACAGATAAAATATGCAGGGAGAAGTGGACACCTCCACAAGGTGGTTCCAATCATAAGTCATTGATCTACTTATCTGGGCAATCCCATGCGGTGGTTCAACTTCTTTGATCATCATGCTTGTATCAACTTGTCTCTATGGTGCATCATCCTTGTTTCGTTTCTTGCAATGTCTTCTATCTGATCACCTTGAAATACTGCTACCTAGCTGATTCCATCTATCATTGACCCCTTCTTGATGTGGTTATATGCCTCACAATGGACCAAAAAATGTTGCTTTATTTCTACTTCATCCATTTTGCACACCCGCCAAGTCCTGTAGCCTCATTTTTCTGTAGGCTCCTTCCATTTCCCTATCGCACATCTTAGCTTGTGTGAGCTTGTTCTTAGTGGGCTAATTCACGTTTCTCTTTCTATGGCATACTGAATTTCAGATATTCATGTGCCTTGATTTCACATGTGGGTTGAACTGGCCTTTTTTATATTGTTGTTTTTTCTGCACCTTTCTCTTCAATTTACCCCTCATGTTGGAAGCCTTTATGTGGTTTTTCATCCCTTTTTATCTGGTGGGAATTCTTCCTCAGTTATGTCCTGACTCCCAACTTTCTAACCATTTTCTGCACTGGAGCTCCCATGTGTTTTTCCTTCTCTGCTGGGTGAATCCCATGTAGTGGTTCAACTCCTCTAGTTTGGCATGCCTGTATCAACTTGTCTCTGTGGTGCATCATCCTTGTTGCCCTTCTTGCAATATCTTTTAGTTGACCATCCTGAAATACTACTGCCCAGTTGATCCCATGTATCACCGACCCCTTCCTAATGTGGTAATAAGCCTCAAACTGGACAAGAAAGTGCTACTGTATTTCTATGTCATCTGTTTTGCACACCTGCCAAGTGCTGCAGTGCCATTCTTCTGTAGGTTCCTTCCATTTCCCTGTCTCACATCTTAGCTTTTGTGAACCTGTCCTTAGTGGGCTAATACATGTTTCTCATTTTTTTCTTTTTTTCAAGGAAAAAAGTCATGTAATTTTATTGATAGAAACAGAATTACATTGTTAGATGTTATCAAGCATTCCTGTTTGCACATAAGGCCTGTAGCATATAATATCTGTAACTGTCCCCTTATACATGAACAAATAAAAATTTTGTTCATGATGACATTACACTATTCCCTCCAAAAAAATTGTTCCTCCCATTTTTTAGAATTAAATCCTTTTCTTTTACCCATCAAAATAATATCATCTATCATTCACTATTTGTTTCATTCACCACCCATGAGATATACTCAGAAGGTGACATAAAAAACTATATTGTATGAGTAAAAATTATATCCAAGGATCATGCAAATATTCAGAATTTTGTCCCTGATGATTCTTGAAGACTTTCCGGACTCCTCTATCCAGCTCCAACCTTGCTTTTGATAAACCATCTATTATCTTGTTTCTGTCCCTGTAAACATGTTCAAAGAAAATATGAGTTAAGGCTGATAGTAAAGACATAACATCAAGAAACAAAGGCTGGAGCTTAAATGTTTTTAGGACTGACTCTTGTTTCATCTACTAAATTACATGGAGTGAATCTCCAAATATTTGAATATGTGTTACTCTATGTTCACGAGTTAGCATCAAAACCAATTTGAATGCCATTAATTCACAGAAGTTATTTGATGCTTGGCCAACTCTATCTTTGAAAGATATACTATAGAACATAGAAAGATGAAGGGTTCCCCTTTCCCTACCCTTGGAGGGGTTCCTTGAGAAGCACCATCAAAGAATGCCCATGGAAAATCTTATTAATTTCTTCTTCAGCTGGTTGTCTTATGTTGTGTTTTTCCTGAGATTGAGGAAATGCAAATAGTATATTTAAGCTTTGGACAATACATTTCAGAGGTAAAGTATCTCTATCTTCAAACAATTTTGAATTCCTGGCCAACCATACTCCGCAAGTAAGAGTCAAAGGGAGAGCTCTATACCTTCTAGTTTCCCTAATAGTGCACCAAGTTCTGAGAGCC
Source organism: Picea engelmannii (assembly GCA_009831015.1). Classification (NCBI taxonomy): domain Eukaryota; kingdom Viridiplantae; phylum Streptophyta; class Pinopsida; order Pinales; family Pinaceae; genus Picea; species Picea engelmannii. The sequence goes on from ML786974.1 coordinate 223,477, forward strand.
TCCTCTGTAGTGTTCCCATCCCAAGCATTTTTCAATCCTGCCATTCCTTCTACATCATTCCAAACTTGCTTTGTAAATTGGCAAGATAGAATTAGATGCGAGTTTGTTTCTTCCTCTTGTTTGCAAAGACAACACCATTCAGGTCCTGCAAAATTTCTCTTCTGCAAAATATCCTGTGTTAAAGATTTCTTATTCAAGAGTAGCCACATGAATATTTTGGATTTTGCTGGACACTTAAAATTTTCAAACTTGTTTCCACCGCTAGACCTGGAGATTCTCTCTTCCCTCAGTAGCTAAAGCTTTATATCCAATGTTTGGTACGTAGTCCCCAGTTAGATTTAGTGGCTAGATAATCTGATTCTCATCATCTCTTAGTCTATAATAGGCTCTTAAGTTTTCAGTGTACCTCTGCCAAGTAACTGCATCCTCCTCCCTTAGACCAATCTCCCTCCAAGATAGCCAATATTGTTGCCATGTAGTTGTCCTGCCCCATCTAGTAATCTGCCTGAGAGTATAAAAACCCATGTCTCTTAGATCACGAATCAATTGTGGGGGTTACCTATGGAAGCCACTACTTTTGATCCATGGATCTAGCCCAATTTGGACTTCTGTCTCGATTTCCTACACGACACACCAGCCAATTCCCAACCAGTGGAAAAGTTGTAATGATCGATTTCCTTATAATTGAGGTGTTTTGGATTCTCTTAACATAATTTCTTACCCATTCCTCCACCGTACCTGGAGCTATGTACTTATCCTTGATTACTTGAGCCCACAACCTAAAACCTTGAATTAGTCGCTATACATTCTTTGCAGCTAGTGCCTTACAGAAAACAAAGATATTCTTTAACCCCCATCTTCCTTGAGACTTTGGTATTGCTAATTTTTTTCCAAGAAACTAGAACACTTCCTTTTTTCCCTAGCTCTCTTGACCAAATAAACCTGTAACATAGATGCCTGATCCTTTCCAACACTCCTTTGGGTATCCATGTGAGTGACATCCAATACACTAGAATGGCTTCTAGGACTGCTTTCACCAAAACTAGAAGACCCCCTCTGGATAGCCTTTGATTACACCAAGTATTTAGTTTTTTCTTCACCTTTGAGTGATGTTTATAGGGTAGATTTTTCTATTTCAGGTCACAGTTCTCGTCAAGTCAGTAACTATGTTATACTAATTTATATGAGCACAGAACAACAGTAAGAATACTCACATACAAGAATACAGCCCAAGAGGGAGAGCAATCATGCAAGTATATAGCCCAAGAGGGAGAGCAATCATGCAAGTAGAAAGGTGATTGCTGCAATATAGACATATGCTGTACACTCATTTGTATTTTCTATATAAAGGATGGCAAAATCGTGGGAGAGTGATCAACTTTGACCATCCAATAAAATACAATAAAAGGTGAAGTGATCAAGTTTCACAAAAGTTACCTATGAATTATTTTTATTTAAAATGAGATAGGAGAAAGATAAAGTGGAAAGAGTATATTACGATTAAAATACTTAGTCTAACTAAGATCACTTGGAACTTAGGGATTAAGTCTCACAAAGGAAATTAAAGAAATATCATCATTTTATGGAACAACCTAAAGCCCAATTCTCCTCTTGGTATGGGGATAAGATTTTCATACAAATTAGAATCTTCATGTGGAGAGACATTCAGTGCTCTACAATCCAGTATGGGGGAGATGTTGTCACATAAAGTTATGTGACTTTACATAACAAAAAAAAAATTAAATAAAAAATAAATAACTACATATGTACATGATGACATCTAAATGTAAAATATTAAACTAGTGTACATCCATCTTAAACCTAGATCTATCAAGCACCTAGAAGGATCAAATTTCTTAAGGTGTAATTTTTAGGTGTAATTTTTTTTTATCATTGAATATGAATGAATTAATACTTGACATGGAATGAAATGATAGAAAAATTTACACCTTAAGAAATTTGAAAGAAACTTCTTAAGGTGTATTTTTTTCTTATCATTTAATATGAATGAATTAATACTTGACATGGAATGAAATGATAAAAAATTTACACCTTAAAAAATTTGATCCCTCTCGGTGCTTGATAGATCCAGGTTTAAAATTGGTCTACGCTAGTGTACTATTTTCAGGGTGGATGGAATGGCTAGTCCCCTAAACAATGTCAAAAGTGTTTGGTTAGTGGTCTAGAAGTGTGGTGTCTCCCACTACCTTCACGAGACTAGAACTAGAGTAGTCAAAAGTAAAAAAGCTTTGATTACACAACATGCCTCAGCACAATCGGTTTAGTACCTTGATAAACTTTTGGCGAGAACTAAATTGGGTAAACAATTGTTCATTCAATTAATGTTGTTTATAGAGGTTGGGATCGTCTACATCCAATTTGGGTTTCAAATGACAGCTAGTCTTCCTTCTCTCCTCCACTACATGGGAAGCAATGAGAATTAGTAGGTGACGAATGGTAATGTACCATTTGTAAATTTTATTCTAACCCTTGAGTTAAGGAGAGAAATTGCAATCAATCACCCACTAATCACTCCACTAATTTCTCGGTCAATCACTCCAGTGAGATACACATTCCTTTTGAACTCTGTACTTTTATAAATTCATAATGGATATAGAGTGTACAACATGTGTACAATTGAACAATATCCTTCTTGCATTCTTTCTTCTTATGCGAATGTTCATTGCTATTTAATTTGTGCACCGATCATTTAAATGGTGAGAAATAGTAGGTGACAAGTGGCAGTGTGCCATTTTGTAATTTCTAATTGTAACCCTGAGTTGAGGAGAAACTATAATCAATTACCTCAATACCCACTAATCACTCCACTAATTTCTCCATCAATCACTCCATTGATTGGTCTACATTCTAATTTTGGACTCTCTACTTTTATAAATATACAATGAAGGAGTAATCTATTCGTGTAGCGATCTTCCATTTTCAGCAGGTTATTTGATGGAATTCGGCAATGGAAAATCGCGATTTTGACAATGAAATTCTGCAATTTTGCAAATTCTGACATGCAGATGGATTTGTAGACCCCCATTCTCATGAAATAACTCAAGAGTCGATACTGCAATTTTAGTGATAAAAATTTGTAATTCCAACAAGCCATCAAAAATCCTGCTGGATTTATAAAGAAAACTCACCGGACAATAAAGACTGTCTGCTACCCGAATAGCCTATTCCTATATATGAATGTAGAATGTACAACTCGTGAGTGATTACTTATTATCCTTCTTGCATTTCGTCTTCATATGTCAGTGTTCATTTCTGTCTCATTTGTGCACCTATCATTTGGTATCATAGCCTTCGATTAGGTGTAACAAAATTCTGCAATTAGGGAGATTTTCTCCTTGTCCAGGATTCAACTTTGAGCTTTGGTTCTTCAGTTTACCTGGGACTGTTGTCAATCTTCACCCTGAGCTCCTGAGGGAGATACGTTCATGGGTTACTTCCTCTCTCTGATTGTTCAATTTCTCCTGCCTAAAATTTTCCATACAGGTTTTTGTCTTGCATTCGACCAAAGAAAGCCATTATTACATATGCCAACAAAGCCATGAGTATAGCCCAAGCGTTGGGTGCAGTCGATAATAAAAAATTCACTTCAAAGATTGAAGTTTTAAACTATGTACTGAAATTTGACTTTTTTTGCCTAAATTTGTAATTTCAACAAGTCTTGCTTATTATTTAGTGAAATCCAATCTTGCATCTTGATTTTATAATTTTAAAATAGTTTGTTAATGCATATATTTGCATATTTTCATGTACAACTTTTTTTTAGAAATTCTGGTTTGTCTTTTCTCATCACTTTTTGGTCCTGACATATCCCATCCATCACGTGACTGGTAATGATTGCTAAAAGTTGTGTAGGTCTAGGACCAAGCTTATTAGAAGCAAACAAAATTATATCAGTCATTAGTCATCAGTCATGGTCTATGCTTAACTACTTGTTCGAAAGCTTCTTGACATTCCCGATTCCCATCATGTCCTACTTCAAGACAAGCACTGAAAATAGTTTGAAACATGTTAGGCTTATGAGTTGGATGATTGGCATCATGGGTGTAACACACCCAACCCCCTAAACCCTCTTTAGGCTGCTGGCGTGTAAAATTCTCTCAAACTTGTTGAAATATTGTAACTTYGAAGAATATTCTAATTATATTTGAGTTATTATCTTATAGATCAAATCCCCTTTTGCGGATTGATCATGTCGGGTCTTGTATAAGATCAAATCCCCTTTTGTGGATTGGTCAAACCATATTTATATGGTGGTATTTGTAAAGTCGGCCCCTAGTGTTTATAAAGTGGTTTTAACCATTTCTAGAAGAAGTCGGCCCTACTAAGTGAAGAGACATAACCCTAGCGCCTCCTCAACTAGTATTTATATGTGAGGATGGTGCCTCATGTTGAAATAATGTAACTACGAAGAGCATTCTTATTATTATTGGATT
>ML786974.1:231206-252086 GCA_009831015.1 Picea engelmannii
GTAAGACTTGGGTTTATTTCTTGAAGTCAAAAGATGAAGTACTTGGAAAGTTCAAGGAATTCAAAGCCTTGGTAGAAAACCTCTCCGAAAGGAAAATTAAGATACTCAGGTCAGACAATGGAGGAGAGTACACTTCAAATGAATTTGGAAGTTTTTGCAGAGATGTCAAGATTAAGAGGGAGCTCACTACTCCCTATAATCCTCAACAAATGGTGTAGCAGAAAGAAAGAATAGAATGATTATAGAAGCAGTAAAGACTATGATTCACAATAAAGATCTTCCAATGCACTTATGGGCTGAAGCAACAAGAACAACAATATAAGTCCAAAACAAATTATCCCATAGTGCACCTGGATTCAAAACTCTTGAAGAAATGTTCACCAGAAAGAAGCCAGAAGTAAGCCATCTCAAAATATTTGGTTGTCAAGTATTTGTACACATTCCAAAAGAAAAGAGAACTAAGTTGGATCCTTCAGGAAAGAAGAGAATATTTGTTGGATACTATGAGGTCTCTAAGGCCTTCAGAATTTACATACCAGGTTACCATCATATTGAGATCAACAGAGATGTAAAACCTTTGATGAAGATGCAACACTCAAAAGATCAAGGAAATGCCAACTTGAAGAAGTATATGAAGAACCTGTAGCTCCCAGAGTTGCAGAACTCGTGAAGGAAGTTACAGTTACCCCTGATGATGAGATTCCAGAAGATCACGATATGATATAATATAAAGAACCTCCATGTATGACTATCTCTCACAAGAAGGAGCCAACTTGGGCTAGAGAAATTATTTAGGATGCAGAGAAGTATGGTGCCCCAGAATGAACCATGAGACAAAGCAAGAAGCCTAAGCCATTCTCCAACTATACGGCCTCGATGTGTGATCGCGAAGAGAAGGAACCTACTTTCTTTGAAGAAGTTGTTCAAGAGAAAGAATGGATGGATGCCATGACAAAAGAATACCAGTCCATTATGAAGAATGATGTATGGGAAGTAGTTCCCAGACCAAAGAATAAAGATGTGGTATCTTCCAAGTGGATATACAAAATAAAACATGCAACAGACGAAAGCATTGAAAAACATAAGGCAAGATTTGTGGCTCATGGATTTTCTCAAAAGGAAGGTATTGATTATGAAGAAACATTTGCTCCTGTAGCCAGATACACTTCTATCATAACCATCATAGCTCTTGCAGCCAAAATGAAGTGGAAGTTGCACTAGATGGATGTGAAACCAACTTTCTTAAATGTTGTTATTGAAGAAGAAGTGTATATAGAACAACCATAAGGATTTGAAGTTGAAGATAGAAAGACTCATGTCTGCAGGTTGAAGAAAGCTCTGTAGGGGTTGAAGCAAGCTCTTAGAGCTTGGTATGGAAGAATTGATAATTTCCTAACAAGCTTGGGATTTACCAAGAGTAAAGTTGATCCTAACCTATACTTCAAGGTTATGAATGATCAGCCAGTTATATTGCTCCTATATGTGGATGATTTATTCTTAACATGAGAAGAAAAGCTCATCACAGATTGCAAGAAGAAGCTCACTGCAGAGTTTGAGATGAAAGACCTAGGGCCGATGCATTATTTCTTAGGTCTTGAAGTTTGGCAGAGCCCAGAGAAGATCTTCCTTAACCAAGGGAAGTATGCAGTTGAAATACTGAAGAGATTTGACATGTTGGAATGTAAAGCCATGAACACACCCATGGAAACAAATTTGAAGCTCTTGGTTGATACTTCGTCAGAGTTGGTTGATGCTACTCTATACAGAAAAATTATTGGATCATTGATGTATCTGAGGAATACCAGGCCAGATATATGCTTTGTTGTGAACACCTTGAGTCAGTATCTGGTAGAGCCCAGATGTGTTCACCTTGTAGCTGCAAAGCATGTGATGAGATACCTTAAGGGTACACTGGATTATGGTCTCTGTTTTACTGGAGATCATGACTTCAGACTATATGGTTATACTGATTCAGATTGGGCTGGAAGGGCTTCAGACAGGAAGAGCACTTCATGATGTTGTTTCAGTTTGGGGTGAGCCATGACTTCATGGAAAAGCAGGAAGCAATCCAATATTTCTCTCAGCAAAGCAGAAGCAGAGTACATTACAACATGTTCCGCCAGTTGTGAAGCCATATGGCTTCGGAAGTTGTTGATAGGTCTGTTCGATCTGGAGATGGAAGCCATTGTGATTCTATGTGATAACCAGAGTTGTATAAAGATGACGGAGAACCCAGTGTTCCATGATAAGTCGAAGCACATAGAAATCCGGTATCACTACATCCGTGATATAGTGCAGAGGGGAGCTGTGAAGGTCCAATATGTTGGCACAAATGAGAAGGTTCCAGATGTGTTGACCAAGCCTTTGTCTCGTGTGAAGTTTGAGTACTTCCGAGACAAGCTTGGTGTAGTCCGAAAGGACCTCCCTCGAAAGGGGGAGTGATGCTGATGATACTATGGTATCCTGACCAACAGTGGGTAGCTCTGTTAGGATTTTATATCCTGGGGGATTGACCATCCCTGGGTAGATCTCGAAGGTTCTGTAAGGACGGTCTATTAGAGTACCTGTGCATGTATATGCCAGCTGTGGTCAGTAGTGGTAGCTCTGTTAGGATTTTATATCCTAGGGAATCTTATGATTCCTGGGCAGATCCCGAAGGTCCGGTAAGGACGGTCTGTCAGAGTACCACGTGGTAGCTTGTTAGGATTCTATATCCTAGGGAATCTTATGATTCTTGGGCAGATCCCGAAGGTCTGGTAAGGACGGCCTGTCAGAGTACCACAAATGTTGTTGTTGATGCACCTGCCTCATTCTGTTGCCATATGTTGTTGATGATGTTGTACTGGCCTTGTGTTGTTGATGATGTTGTACTAGCCTCGTGTTGTTGATGATGTTGTATCAACTTCGTTTTGTTAGTGATGTTGTTGTTCTAGCCTCATGCTATTGATGTTGATGTTTTAGCTTCATGCTGTTGATGCTAATGATTATGATGTTACTCCAACTCCATGCTGTGAACGATGATGATATTGATGATGAGAAAAACTTCCGATGATTTATAGATGTGCCAGTCAATGTTCCAGATGTTGATGATGATGTTGCCCTCTCCTTCTCTTGATGATGTTGTATTGGGTCATGTCAGTAGAATACCCTTCTTGTTAAGGGGGAGTGTTGAAATATTGTAACTTCGAAAAATATTCTAATTATATTTGAGTTATTATCTTATAGATCAAATCCCCTTTTGCGGATTGATCATGTCGGGTCTTGTATAAGATCAAATCCCCTTTTGTGGATTGGTCTAACCATATTTATATGGTGGTGTTTGTAAAGTCGGCCCCTAGTGTTTATAAAGTGGTTTTAACCACTTCTAGAAGAAGTGGTTAAAAGTCGGCCCCTAGTGTTTATAAAGTGGTTTTAACCACTTCTAGAAGAAGTCGGCCCTACCAAGTGAAGAGACATAACCCTAGCGCCTCCTCAACTAGTATTTATATGTGAGGATGGTGCCTCACTTATACACACTCACTCTCACTCATCTAGTGCGCATATCTTGAAGGAAGTTGCAGTTGTAGGAGGAAGGAGAAGAGAGGCGCTTGCTTAGTCTTGGTTTATCTTTGGTGTTTTGGTCTTAGTCTTGGCATTGTATTGGCAATCTATTATTAAGGAAGTTTTTGCTTGGTTTTCTCCCCCATGAGGGTTTTCCAAGATAAAGTGTTGCATACCTTGTGATTGTGTTTCTTTCAGTGATCCTCTTTATGCTGTTGTTTTGGAAATGCATTGAATGCTCATGTAATTTGGAAATAACCTAATAACAACAATAAAAAATTAACAAAACTTTCCTCTAACTACCTTTCTCAAAGATAGCTCTAAACCCAGATCTAAGCTCATAAGTCAGTTATGCTCCTTAAGAGCTTTCCAACGACTGTAAATATGCTTGATTTTGATCTCTGGGCAGAAAGTTATGGCCCTTCAAAGATTTCATCATCTATCCCCATGATGACATCATCGTGCCCACGTGGCTTGGCTCCACCTGTACCATCGGACGTCATCAGTTCATTGGGCATCCACATGTACCACCTTACACACATTAGCGGACGTGGACCCCTCTTTTCTGTTGCATAGTTACACTTCCCAAAATCCTGCATATATGGGTTTTTCAAACCTATGGATATCCGACCATCTGACATTCTCAACACCTCCGAATATTCGATATCCGGAATCCAAAACTTTATAAAAGTCCCTATTTATTGAAATCTCTGGATCTTTGGATGTTCATGTTCCATCCACATGGTTCCCGCATCTGGGATCCGTACGTTTGCAATGGCCTCATCTAATAGAAATTCTTGGATTTCTGGATTTCCTAGTTCCACAGATCATGCGGGTCCCACCTGTACTCGGCTGCCACTCGACGGTCCCCCATTCGCATATCCGTGTTGATGTGTACCTAGTGACAAGTCTCCACCTGTCAATAAACCACTAGTTGTGAAATGGGTGGGTCCCATCTCCATGTCCTCATGCCCCCTAGATACAACTTGCACATCTTGCTAGATCGGATGGCTACGAATTACATAGATCGACGACCTAGATCATTAGCGGGATTTATAGCTGTATGACCTTTAACGGGGTCTCTCGGTTCCGACATATCTGACGATTGAGGACTATTTATTCCAACGGTCCAGAGTAATAGCAGGCCTCGAAGGTGCTCGACCGATAACATTACCTATTGTCCTGACTTCACCGTGGGAGGACACCTGTCCTTTCCATGTGTCGCCCTCCACTTGGAAGCTTCTCATTGGTCCCAAATGTTGACACAAACTGGGTCTCATCATATGTGGCACCCGCGTTGGATTGATGTGTCCTGCTTACCTGGCATCTTCCTGCCGCTTCGGGGTTAAGGTTCCACCCTGTTAAAGTTCTGCATTTGGCCATTTGGCATCTAGGGATTTCCAAAATTCCCTTTTTAATAAATCTTGGATCTTCAGATGGTCAGGGTTCCGCTGCACCATTCCACCATCTAACATCCGACATCCAGTTTTTTCCAAAAAACCAATTACCCGAAACTATGGATCTCTGGATTTTTGGATGGTCTGAGTTCTGACTCTCGGTTTCGCCGCATGATGCTTTTCTCAGGCAAAATCTCGGCCATCTAATTACCTCGATATCTGCTCCTATCAACGTGTCAATTGACTGATATGGCATGACACCTATGTGCCATTGTGGCTTGATGTGGCTTGGCTGACATGACATCTCGCATCTGGGCTTTGCAAAAAGTCCATTTCATGTTCTTTCGAATTTCTGGATGGTCTCGGTTTCGACCATCCAACCGCTGCCTCACGACCTGCCACTGTGAGGCCGTTGGTGTCCTTTGCTACCGTGTCACCTGACACCCCCGCTACCGTGTCACTTGACATCCCTACTACCATGACATCTAACTAGGTTTGCTGATGTGGCATCTGCGATCCGACACTTTTCAAAAATGTCATTTTTACGATCCTCCAAATTTCCGGATGGTCAAGGTTCCACCACATCGTTCCACCTTCTGGCCTCTGCCCCCACAACCTGCCACGTAACTTTGTTGACGATCCCTCTACCGACGTGGCCTATGACAGTGCTCTAACATGGCATGTTGCCTCATCATGCCAACGTGGCACTTATGACCCCAGATGATGATGTGTCATCTGACGTAGCATCCATCTCAGCATGTTGACGTGGCATCCGACATTTCACAAAAGGCCATTTTTACTAATCTCTATATTTTTGGATGGGTCATGGTTCCCTCTCCTGGCTCCATCATCCGGGCTCAAGCCACTACCTGCCACCGTGGCTCCTTTGTCGATCTATGTTGACATTGCCCTGACACGGATGTTGGTGTGGCACATGACATGGCTCGCTAATGTGGCATTCGGGATCCGACATCCGACTTTAAAAATACCCTTTTTGAAAACTTTCGGATTCGGGAAACTTAAACATTCAGATATCTGTCATCCGACCCTTGGCCCATGACCTATCACCTTGGCCTGCTGATGAGGACACCCTGCCATTAGAATTCCGCCACGTGGAATTTTGTGCCATCATGACGTCACCATCTTGCAAAATTCTGCTGGTCACAATTTCGCATCAGAATCCGACCCTTGCCCAAAGGGTCCATTTTTTGAGTTTTCAAGATGTCCGCTTTCCAGATTTGGGGTTCCACCTCTGGGTTCCATATCTAAGATCCAGGACTTGTGGAAAAGTCCCCTTTGTTGAAAACCTTTGGATGTCCGCTATCCAGATATCAAGGTTTCTTTGTCTCATTCAACATGAGCTTGCTCTGTCTCATTCCGCATGTCTGCTCATGTGCTAAGGCATCCGAATCTGTCTTCCTTTCTTAGTCTGCACAGGCACTACCTATCTCTGCCGGCTCTATGACCCACTAACCAGTCCAGATATAGGGGTTTTCCTCATTGAAGTCTGGAGTCTGCACACCAAAGATGTTAGGAGGAAATATAGAAATCCGATAACTCGGATTCTCTACAGTTAGCTTCCAGAGGAAATCAACCAGAGAATAGAACACTGTGCATTCTTGGCCCCTCATAAATCCATTCCATTTCTCAATTTTCACGAATCTGTTTTACATTCATAGACAACCATAAGTAGGTGATAATTTACTATGCATATAGGGAAAATGCAGGGTATACATTCTTTTTCCTTTTCCCTGACAGGTCTTACACAGAACCACACAATTCCATCCATTATACAAGTAGGAAAAATTACATACTTTACAGAGCATAGAAGAAGGTATACTTAGGGACTTATCTATTACAAGCTGTCAACCAGCCAACTGATTGAGGGTGTGCGCTTTTCCACCCAACCATAGGCTCAGATGCACTGGCTCTCTCTGCAATTTGGCCACCCCCATGCCAAGCCTTGATACCACCAAGGGGAACAGTTAGTCTCTTAGGCAATTGACAGTGTGAAGGCACAACAACCACTGGCAGAAACCTCTTTTCCTACCAACCGTGGGCTTCTGCAGATTTCTCAGATGCCTTCCCAGCTGGCTTCAGTGCACCAGGGAGTCTATTCACTGATTCTGCAGTATTTCAGCTCCCTCCCTTTCTCACTACCACTTCCTTGCCCAACTAGCATAAAGTTTTCATCCCTCTATACATAGGTTGGGTTTTGGTTTTCTTCTGCCTGAGTTTCACAATTCTCTTTCCTTGTCTCCCTGTCTGCTTTGCTCATGTATTCTTTTGAAGTTTAGAGCACTCAGAAACCTTTCTGTCAATTCTCCTTCAGGGCTCCAATTCTGTCTGCTCTGTCTCCTTCTTTCCCATTTCCGTCTCTACTCAAGATCTTCTCTGCTGCTCTCTTTCCCCCTCACATGTCTCTGCCTTTCCTCTGTCAGAAGGTTCTCAACCTGCTCCTCCCTTCTTCTGTCAGAAGGAACCTGTGGGTCAATCATGGGGAACTGAGATGGGTACTCCGTTGTACCCTGGGATGACAGTTTTCTGCTGTCCTAGCCAGTCTTCCATGCTTCCATTCATTTTGGGTGGTTGGTTGTTCAACTACCAATCCCCCTTCATTAACTGATTTTCTTTGAATTCAGGCAAAAAGGAAATAACTTATTATTCCCAAAAAATAAATAATTCAGCAAGGAGGCTTGGGATTTCTTAACATGATGAACCCCCTCTAGGCCCCCTCACTATTCCCTCTTGTGGTATCATGGCTTGTACCTAGGCTCCACCCTTAAGTCAGCTGATTTGGCTTTTCTTTAATAAGCAATAATACAATCACATTGTTTATATGCCATGGCATGGCAATAGTATCTCCATGCTGAGATAAAATCACTACTAAGCATAATTTATTACAAATTGACCAAGGGATTAAAATGGGGGTGTTACAATGGGGTGTTAGGATGTCAAAATTGTGCTATGTTGATGGAAGTCGAAGTAGATGAACTCACAACTCAAGTCGGGACATATTATGGGGTCCATTGGACAATAGAGAGTATTCCTATTTATCCCCATCAGGTTCTAATAAAAAGAGATTTTTGAACCACGAAAAATGAGAGCGTGAGGTATAAGCATCAGCAGAAACAGAGGCACTGGCCAAAGATGGCAGAGTTTACAAATCCCTCCTCTAGGACCCCAAGGCAAATACACCGACTGGCAGGAAGAGTTTCTGACTTTAGAGTTGGACATCCCTCATAATAGACCACTGGAAGTAGTTTAAGGGTGGTGTTGCATAATTCAGACTCTAGCAGTGATCAGTCCTATTCAAATCTGAGACTTCTGCGTGTGGGGGCGAGGGAGGGGGTTGGAGGGTGCAGCTTGTGACAATCAACTGCCACAACACATTAAGAAGTAAGGTTCGAAAAGTATTAAAATTGGAACCTTTAAGGGCACATTCCTATACAAATACACAAAAAAGCAATAAAAAATGGCGTTAGTAAAACATTCCAAAGGGTGGGGGACTTGAGCCCAGACTTCCAGTTCAGAAAATTTGCTTCCCTCACCTGACCACTTTTTCCTTCATATTTATTAAATCAAAACGGCAACAAGTTTTATTTAAAGAGAGGAAATAAGGCATAATGGCTAATACTCCAGGTACAACTGTGACTGAGTTAGAAACCAAATTTGAAGACTAAATCAAAGAACTAGAGGCTAAATCCAATAGTGGGCCCAATTTTCTCAATTGAAAAATGGATTTCAACATCGAGGCATTTAAATAAAGACAGATAGTTTGAATGAAAGAATTGAACTCCTTCAAGAAAATTTCTTTGTACTTGAAAAAAAATGGTGCAACTGCAGAGGAAATATCCTCTCTTGATCCAGAATTGGAAACACTATTAAATTCCATTAATGAACAGTTGGCATCTCTATTGTCAGCTCTACAAGCAAGTCCAACAAATCAAGCAAATACAACCCTTTGCCGATTTATCTTTTTTCCTTTTGCCGAAACCTTATCTCAGGTGCATGCATTATGAAAAAGTAGTTCCATAGATGCTGAAACCATTTCATTAAATGCACGGATTATAAAAAAGTACCATAGATTGTGAAATCAAGGCATTTTTCATAAGATGGGCCTAACTTTAGAGAACGTGGAAGAGTCATGAAAATTTTGAATGTAATTACGACTCTTAGTACATGATTGCAGGTAGAGTGAATTACAACTAATGGCTTCAAAACTTACTAATGAAATGGATCCAGGAATGCACATCAAAACAAATTGATTAGGCCCTAATAGTGTTCGTACTTTCAGCCTTGTTGGTGGATGTAATAATTATTCTTGGTTAACTGCATTATTAATGATGAACTGATTTGATACTGCATTATTAGGGATGAACTGATATGAGAATTAGCAGTCTGATACTCGGTTGCATGGTTTGTGTTGATTCTATAGCTTTATTATTCAGGCATGTTGCCAGTCATGTTTGTCTTAACTTCTAGTGATAGGAGCCGTGAAAGTACATTGGCTAGGATGTGCTGTACAAATTGCACCATTTTGTGCTTAAAGTCATCCAATTGAAAGAAATGTCGGAGAAGAAATAATTTAATGATACTGTTATTGCTTCATTCATAGTTTAACAAGATTGAAAGTAGTGTATACCTGCTACTATAAAAGGAGGTCCAATTTGCAATGCTGGTAGCGATTAGCCCTTCCAACCAGATATTCTGGTATGCTATAAATAAGTCACCCAAGCAGAACCTTATGCATTTCCGAATATAAAGAGTTGATTTAATATAGATTTCAGTTGCTACTCTGACAGAACACAAAACCAAACATTTAAAGGAGAGAAATGTATTCAGAAGACAGTAAAATGAGATTTCAGTTGCTACTCTGACAGAACACATAAAACCAAACATTTAGAGGAGAGAAATGTATTCAAAAGACAATAAAATGAGATTTGTTTTCAGTGGCAGACTAATTTAAATTTTGAATATATGTGATTCTTGATGCCTAAGATTTTCCTGAATTTACCATCCTCAGCCTTTAATTATTTCACCTAAAGTTAACTTCAATTCACCATTCCTTAGCCTTTAATTATTTCATCTAAAGCTAATCTGAATTCACTGTCCTTAACCTTTCATTTGTTCATCTAATCAAATATATTTCGAGGTTTTCTCATGTGCATTTTTTTTGTTTTCGTTTTTGTCTCAGGTGTGTGTACCTATGCATGAATTAATCAATATAAAATGCTCTGTAAGGAATCTCTTGTATGGATTTATTTTTTGTGCCAACCCTTAATAATATTGTGTTGCTTTTATACTGTAGTGTGTCAGATTTCCAACATCTGTGATGACATAATGGCTGCAGCAGAAGCACGAGCTGCCTGGCAGCGTACCGCGAATCGCTGTTTTATGCAGGAGGATGCTAAAAGAGCTCCAAAATTGGCTTGCTGTCCCAATGCAACATCATCAAAGTCTCAGTCTGATCCATCCCACTCTGATACTGGGAGTGGAACAGATCATTCTTCTTCAGCTTTTGTACCCGTCAATAGGAATTCTTCAAACATTAACCTCTCCCCTGACACAAGATGGTGGCTACAGTGGCAGCCTAATTTTGGAAACCAGATGGATTTCACCTACGAGCATGTTAAAGACATGAAATGCGAAACAGTTAATAGTCAGATGGAGAATGAGCTTCCTATGAGTTCCAAGTATGATGCTGATTGCTCTGAAAATGCAGATAGACATAAAGAATCCAACTTGGATGCTTCTGCTGGAGAAAAATTAAGTGGCGCAGAACAGCCTGCTTCTAAAAATCAAGATATTACAATCAGAACTGTAGAGAGGGAGAGCGTTGGTATGCAGAAGCTACATGACAATGAAAATGCCAATGAAGATCCAAAGTCTTCTTATCCTCAGTATTGGAATCAGGATTATCATTGGATGACTGCAAAGACAGAAAATTATGCAATCTTGGAAGGATATGAGAAATATGCTAGTAACATAACAACTCCCAAATCATGTGATAAAGGTGGGCCCTGGTGGCGCACTGCCGATGAGGATGAACTAGCCACACTAGTTGCACAGAAGTCATCAGACCATATTGAGAACTGCGACCTTCCTACACCTCAAGTAATGCGAATAAAAAAAGGTCCTTTACTCACCGTAGATAAATTAAGTTATGGGGGGTTTTCAGAGTGCAGTGGTCGATATCATAAGGGCTTTTCTGAGTCTGTTGGACGGAATGTTTCATCATTCTTGAAAGCAAATGAACAGACATACACCTTTCCAGTTTCTAGAAGAATGGAGTCACGTTCGTTGTCTGGTGAATCACATAATCCTTTGACAAATGATGGTGAGAGAACCTCAAGGTAATGTTTCCTGAAGCTTAACAAGATAGTTTTCCAATTAGAATAGTATTCCAATTTCAAGGAGAGGACCTTTTAATGCCATCTGATATAAATGTGCAATCTGTTTAGATTTAAGTAAAATCTTGGTTCGTCTTAGGTTTCTATAAGAAGAAACAACTTGTTTTTCTCAATAGGCAGGCATTTGCATTCATCTTTGGACACTAGTACAAGACCACCTGAATCCAGGCTTACATTGTTAACAAGGAAGTCTTGCATTTCCGTGGTTAACATTGTGTCCTGGATTTTACATTATGACATTGGTTGAAACTTGAAATTCATTTTTCCCAGATTGAAACTCCTATCTGTTTTACTTTTGTAGCTCTGAGAGTACAAACAAAACTTGGAGTGAAAGTAGGCTGAGCTTTGAAAGTGATGGAGACAGGGCACAGTTATTGGAGGCACTTTGCCATTCCCAGACCAGAGCAAGAGAAGCAGAAAAAGCAGCTGCACGAGCTTTTTTTGAAAAGGAACAGCTCTTACGACTTTTTCTGAAGGAAGCATCACATCTATTTGCTTATCGGCAATGGCTTCGACTTTTACAGATAGAAACTCTATGCCTGCAAATAAAATCAAATGACCAATCTGTGTCACAGGATCAATTGGGTGCACTCTTTCCCGGGAGGTCAGTGAAGTACCAACAGTGGGCTGGTTCAAAGGCTAGCCATAACAAACGACACAAAAATGGGCGGAAAAAATTTGACATCAGTGCATGGGCTCTTGCTGTGGCATTGGGTTTAGGTCTTGCTGGTGCTGGATTGTTCCTAGGATGGAGCATGGGATGGTTGTTACCTATGTTCTAAGTCTTCTTATGGAGAGTACAAGTCTTGGCCAGTCAGTTCTTTCATCGCATCATGGGCCTTGCTGTGGTATTGGGTTTAGGTCTTGCTGGTGCTGGATTGTTCCTACGATGGAGCATGGGATGGTTGTTACCTATGTTCTAAGTCTTCTTATGGAGAGTACAAGCCTTGGCCAGTCAGTTCTTTCATCACATCAGATGTGTATATAGTACTATCGGGTAGTAGGGAGGAAATTTTCTGGTTATGATTTTAGTGCTAATGTGTGAGATCTCATTTAGTTGTGCAGCTTCTATTTCTAACTTGAATTTATTTTCTTGCGAGTAACTATAAAAATGACTGCTCCAAGTGTAATTGTATCAATGATGCTAGTTATTAGGCTTCTAATCTGGGTCCCGCATTAGGGTTGGTTTCGTTGTAAATTTTCTCCATTATGTGTCTCATCGAAATAGTCCTTGAAATCCATTCAGGGATTTCAGGCATTCTTTGGTTTGGCATGTTTTTATATTCAAGGGAAAGCACATTTCAGCAAAGGTGATTTTTTTGGTATGGAAACCCTCTTGGGAGTTGGAAGCAAGTATATATACTATGGCATCACTATATTATTGTGCGGAGTACTGAAGCATCACTATATTATTGCATGGAGAGGTGCATTCTAACCCCTAATAGGGGCCATTGCTCTGAGAGGCACATTCTACAGCCCAGTACAGGGCAGATGTGTTACGTCTATCTGTAATGCTGATGTGAATATGTAGGCCAAAACTGTTAAGTAAAAAATAAAATAAAAAATAACAACTAATCTAGATTTGTCTTAACCCTGTTTCTATAAACCCACAAGAAGGATCGAACTCCTTGAGATGGAAGGATCGAATTAATTGAGGTGGAAGGATCGAATTAATTGAGGTGCAAACTATTTTAAAATGCAAAATTTATTGAGGTGCAAACTATTTTAAAGTGCAAAACCCACAAGAAGGATCGAACTCCTTGAGATGGAAGGATCGAATTAATTGAGGTGGAAAGATCGAATTAATTGAGGTGCAAACTATTTTAAAATGCAAAATTTATTGAGGTGCAAACTATTTTAAAGTGCAAAAACTTGAGGAAAGGTGGTTCCATCAAGCACGAAGGATCGAATCTCAAGGTGCAAATCTATTTTAAAGTGCAATGCAAATCTATTTTAAAGTGCAAAAACTTGATGAAAGATTTGCACCTCAAAAGATTCAATCCTTCCGGTTACTTGATAGATCCAAAGTTGAGTTGGATCTAGACTGGTGACATCAAAAAGTGGGAGACTATATTATGCAGCTAATCCATATACATGGACTTAAAACATGCATTTACAGGAAGTTTTGCACAGTAGCATTTGCATGGCAAATCAAGAAAAGACAGTAACCAGGGTGAGGCTACTTCTGACTATGCCCATTTCGGTTCGAACCCTCATGTCGTATTAAATCATGGATGGCTTGCCTTTATGTAAGTGCTGAGAATTGGTGGGCGAGGTTGCCTATAGTTTTGTGCGAAGCTCTTTAGGGTTGAGGGTTTTCCACATAGGATGGGCTAAACAGCAACTTGTAGTAATTAGGTTCTTGCTATCAATCACCCTGGTGTGATAGTTCTATCTATTTTTCAATGTCTATCTATTTTTCAATGTTTACTTTTGGGACCGTTTATTTATGGGAAATCTATCAAATTTTTACTGTAGTTTATGGGAATGGTTTTACCTAGTGGTCTTTAGAATTTTAGAACTTTGTTAGCAGTCAAGTGTTGTTTTGATGGATGTATACAAATTAAAGGTACTAGTAGGAAGGTACTGTCGAGTTATCCATTTTTTCGCTGTATTTTAGTACTGCTTTTCTTTTAGTGTACTACCTCAGTTTAAGAAATCGAATCTATGAGAAATATTTTTAATAAGTTTTGATGGGATTGGTTATGCAAAGTTAAGACCCTTAAGTTGTTGTTTTTTTCCATCTTGCCTTCAAATCTATGGTTAGCCCAGTGTGAGATGGTAACAAAGTGCTCCTAGGTGAACTGAAAAGCTCTATATTTATCACGGGCAGAGCAAGAAACACAGTTGACTTCAACAGGTGATACTGGCAAGCGTTTGACTGCGACATACCGCATTTCTATCAGCCTTCACTGTGAAGGCCTGATATGCTTACGAGTGCTTGATTATCGAGGAATGAACAACTTGCGACAAAATCTGGCTATAACATTTCAAAGAAATTATACTAGCACAGCTGCTAATACAGCAGTTGGAGAACACAGAAAGGTATCGGTTGGTAAAGAATTTATTAAATTTTATTATTGATTAACAAATAAACGGTTGCGTTTTATTTATCTGGTGTTAATATTTTAATTTTTGTTAATCATTTATGTGGCAATCAGTTAGCTATCAAAGTAATTTTTAAATATGATTAGATAAATGTAAAAAAGTAAACACATAAACGGATGTCTTTATATAATAGCTAGGAAGTTAATGATGGAAATTACAACCATTTATAATAGCTAGGAAGTTAATGATGGAAATTACAATCATTTATTTTGTGTGACTACTAAGAATATTCCAGCCATATTTAATCCTGTCCATAGAAAACTTATTAAACACTAAACTCCTATTAAATTTGTTCATTGTCAATAGGTGTAGCTCTTTCGACGTAAATATTCGATGAAACAAACTTCTAGACTTGATAATGGCTTGATAATTATAATATTCGATGAAACAGAATTCAAGGCTTGGAAATATTTTGGACGTGTTGAAGTTAAAGGCTTAGGGCGTTATCTATCTACTAATTAAAACACTCCATCTCGGCCGGAGTTCAGCAAGCTACATATCTGCGATTTCCTCACAATCCGTTGCTGATTTTGCAATTTTGATGGTCTGAGTGCATTAAGGGATCCCAATGAACCCTTGGTTTTGCAATTTTGATGGTCTAAGTGGATTGAAAGACCCCGATAAACCTTCGGATTGATTGTATTGATTGCAGTTATCGGTTGATGCAATTGTTTATTATCCTGAAACAGCAAATTCCTATTCCTTCCAAAATTTATACTGGGAGAATGGACGGAAAAGTGAGAAAAAGCGGGGAAGTGAGCTTCTTGCTCAAACGTTAGACCCCACGCCTATGCGTAGAGCTCCCTTTTGGGAGTTTGCGTGGAATTGTGAGAAACCTATAATAAAGTCAATTGGACCACAGCATGTGGGTTGTGGTCCAGTCATAAGCACTTCAGTTGATCATATCAGAATTCAAAATCCATTGAACATAAAGTGTCAGCATGGGTTGTGTTCCAGTCATAAGCACTTCAATTGATCAAATCAGCATGGGTTGTGGTCCAGTCATAAGCACTTCAATTGATCAAATCAGAATTCAAAATCATTCAAAATCCATTGAACATTAGCTGTCAGTCTTAATGTATCATTAAATCAGATGGTTGGTTTTTATTAGTGAGAATTTTATGTCTGTATTCCAACCATTATAGGAATTGGGTTATATAATTTTTGGTGAAATCATAATTTTCTGATGCTTAAATTATAATTTTTGGTGTAATCATAATTTTTTGATGCTTAAATTGTTTTTTAATGTATGAATGGATCCAATCACTATAGGAATTGGGTTATATAATTTTTGGTGAAATCATAATTTTCTTATGCTTAAATTATAATTTTTGGTGAAATCATAATTTTTTGATGCTTAAATTGTTTTTTAATGTATGAATGCATTCATCCCCTTGATAATTTGATAGTAAAGTTTCAATAACTCAAATCTGCAATTTTAACAATTTTTGATGGAATTTCAAAGAAAATTGGTCTGAAAATATGGGGAAAAAATACCAATAATATGGTTAATGAAATTATTAGAGGTGACAAACCTTAAACCTCGATGTAAAAGTGTTTTTTTAGAATCTTGCAAAACATCAAGGTTCCACTTGTTAGTAATATGTATATGTTTAAGGTTTGCCATTAGAGATTGGGTGACAATGCTAAATTCCATTACCTTGATAATTTCTTTCTAATGCAAATTTCAACTACCAAGTGTAAGAAATGAAAAATTTTAGCATAACTTTTTTTTCACTTACACCTCACTAATGATTACAAGGAAGAGCTACACCTCACTAATGAATATAAGGAAGAGCTACAATGGCCTTAACCAACCTGCATAACTTTAACCATCCCACATAAGTGAATGAGTGCTTTGGTAGGGAAGATAGAAATAGGTTTTTAGGGAAGATAGAAATAGGTTCATAGGCCTTGGAGGACAAGGTAACTCTTTGATCCAAATTTACAACCGCACATGAGTTTGTCACAACATTTTCTTTTGGGCAAAATAGTTACATGGTTTGTTCTGTAAGGGGTGAGCAATGTTTTGATATACTTCTCTAGGGTGGGATTTCACTATCATAATGGAAAAAAAGGGGATTTATAGGTACCAAAACAAGGTTAGGCGGAAGTACAACAAAATGTTAAGAACATTTTATGTAATTATATTTAACTATTATAATGGATATAAGGTTTGTGGTGAGCTTAACCAACCCACATCACTAAATGCATGCTTTTGCTTTGGCCTAGGTGAAGTATAGGGGTCATAGGTATAGAAAAATAATTTTCTCCTTTGGTCTTTTATCAAGAAAATCACAATAAGAATGAGAAATCACAATAGGAGTGAGTGAGAGGGGCACCTTCATGGATCCTTGTCTCTTAGTTTTGGAATTATGTAGTTGTGTTGTCGGAAGTGAAGTGTTCTTCGACATGGATGGGTGGATATTATATTTGTGCATGCGTATGTTTGTGTAATACTCAAGAAATGGAAAAAATACTATCTTATTTAGCTAAAAAGAAAGTGGAAATCCATTCATCATTTATAAGATTAATCTTAACCCGAGAGTTATCAAGGACCGAAAGGGATTTAATTCATCAAGGTGCAAATCTCCTTAGACTTTTGATCCCTCAAAATAGTTTGCAACTTGATGGATTTGATCCCTCTTGACGCATGAAAGACTTGAGATTCATCAAATTTTAATACTTAAAAATGGTTTGTACCTCAACAAATTTGATCCTTGGTACATGATGGATTTATACTATTTTTTTAAAATTCCACATGTCCATGTTAAGCACAAAATTACACATCTCATTTATACTTTGTTGTAGAATGTCCCTAAGCACAATGGATATTTATGACAACAAAATTCATTCTATCTTGTAAAATGTATCTAAAAAAATAATTGACATTTCCAAATGCATATTAATTCAAACCATTCCTTGTAATTGTTCACCATGGAAGGATGATATTCATATTGAAGTAGAGGCACAAAATATGCTTCTTACACTAATCAATGAGAGAAAATATGCAATAAATAAATAAACACAGTTGTTGTTATAAACAACTCAGAAACATACAACCATTGGACAACAATTTCTTGGGGAAAACCCTTTCGAGAGAGAAACCCCACACACTAAAGCACACTCATTATATTATTTAACAACTAAATGGTTACAATACATTACAAAGTCTTTGTGCTCTCAACAAGAGTGTTCAGTAGTAGCATAAAGATTCCATAGAAATTTTGGCAACATAATAGTAAGTTAAAACTCACGCTCTGTTTTTCTCCAACCTTAGCACTCAATAAATAAACATAACAAAAAACCATAAACCATTTATGGTTTTCCAATTCTACATGTTGGAAACTACCAACAATTAATTGGCTAATTATCGTTGCTTAGCATTCATTTTCTGCTAGTGACCTATATTTATTGTGTGCCACTAATCAATAGTTATTCCTTACTATATCTATGCATTTATTCCCTACCACTACTATGCATTTATTCCTTGCTATAGATCTGCATTTATTCCTCCCCACTATTATGCATTTATTCCCTGCTACAACTTTGCATTTATTCTCTGCTCCACTACAAGACTACCAAGTGTATGACACACATGTCCCAACATTCTCTCACTTGTCATATACTTTGCAAGGGTACAAGGCATAATGCATCAAACTGCGAGCTAATTGTTAGGGGCCATAAGACCCATAGACTTAGAGCACCACTTGAATTTACCTATGCTCACCGGTTTCGTCAATGCATTTGCAACATTCTGCAAAGTGTCAATTTTCTCTAGTATCACCTTTCCATCCTCTACCATGTCCCTAACAAAATGGTATTGGATATCTATATGCTTTGTCTTTGCATGAAAGGTTGGTTTCTTAGCCAAACAAATGACATTGTTACTATCACATTCAACTATAATAGATCTCTGACTTAGCCCTACTTTTGAACACAGTTTCAGAAACCAAATGATATCCTTACAAGCATGAGTAGCTACCATATACTCAGTAGTGGAAAAAGCGACCATATATTTTTTCTTTCTCATCCAACTGATTGCTCCACCAAACAATCAAAACACTCATCCATTAATTTATCTCATTCTATTTACATCCCATGGCCCAATTAGAATCCACATAGCCTTGTATATTCATTGAGTGTGGGTCCCTTAAAACATCACTATGATAGAAAATTGAATATTCAAAAGTACCTTGCAAATACTTGAATACCCTCTTCACTGTAGGCCAATGTTCATGTCTAGGATTAGCAATGAATTGAATCAAGACTCCCACTACTTGGGAAATGTTTGGTCTAGCAAATACCGTAACATACATCAAACTACCAATTGTACTAACATAAGGAACATAAACAATATCCTCCATCTTTGCGGGTGTTGTGGCACATTACTTAATTGAAATATTTGTGCCCATATAAATCAAAACACTTAACGATATGCAATTTTCCATGTGAAAGTGTTGTAGTGTAGAGTTTACATACTAACACTTGCTCAACCAAAAATTTCTATTTGCTCTATTTCTCATCATCTCCATTCCTACGATATATTTCGTAGTCCACAAGTCTTTCATATCAAATTGTGTTGAATGTTGAGACTTTAAATCATGAATCACATTCTTACTATTATCAAAGAATAAAATAAAATTTACATATAGAGTGATAACAATGAAATGACCACCGTCATATTTGTAACACACATAGTGATCTAATTTGGATCTTAGAAAATCCAATACCAACACAAAAATCATTGAACTTTTCGCACCACATTTTGGGAAATTATTTGAGACCATATAAAGTATTTTTTTTTTTTAAATTTGCAAACCAACGATTCTTTACATTTTTTAGCTTAGTGCTTTGGTTGTGTCATATAGATCTCCTCCTTCAAGTCACCATGTAGAAATGTCATTTTCACATCCATCTATTCTATCTCTAAATCTAAAGTCGTTGCTACAAATGATAGGAGTCTAATAAATGTTAATTTAGCAACCGGGGAAAATAATCACCAAACTCTATCCCCTCAACCTGGGAATGCCTTGTGCTTTTCAATGTTGCCATCTTAACCGATCTTATTTTTTAATATCCATTTGCATCCAATGGGTTTCCATCCATCAATGAATGATATCAAATCCAAAGTGTCATTCTTTCTAAGTGCATCCATTTCCTCTATTAGAATATGAAAGATCTGTGCTCGTTTTACCATTGACAATACCCTTGTCACCCAACCATAGGCCGAAGCCACCCTTTGAGCACCTTAACCTTGACAAAGAATCATTCCGGAAGAAAACCCTAGGCTAGATAGCCAAACAAAGGGTAACACACCTTTCCCCAAGGATAGCGCACCAACAAGAGCTAATTAGATAGTCCAAACCCTAGCCAAGCGATAGTCCAAGCCAAACGTGATCTGCTAGTTGCAGTAGCTGCAATGGAAACTCTCCTCAAACCTGCGCACAAGACTGGGCACTGCAGTGTGCACAAGACTGGGCATTGCAATTCTGAGACTGTCTGCCAGAATGAGAACTGGCCTCCTGTATTTATACTAATTTTGGCTAACTGCCTGGGCAGAATTTTCATTCTGGGTATTTGTCTGTTCAATATATATTATTATTTCCGGCCGAATTCTTCTCTTGGAGGCTAATAACCTAATATAAATTATCTTATTGAGCTAACAAGTCTTCTAGGGTTATTAGCCAACTCATTAGGGTTTCTTCTCGCTTCCCGGAGTATTCTATCCTTGTCAGGTTTACACGTGGAGGTAAATACCTCCCGCAACTACCATAATATCAACACTCCCTCCTAGCTAGGGAGGTATTACAGGTAATGGTCTTGAGCACAAAACATACCATTCACCCGGTAGCATCAACATAGTTATATAGATTAGATCATGAATAGATCATGAGCACCATCATCATCATCAACTGCATCATCTCTCGAAACCATACACTATTTGAGTAATCAGACATGATGCTCACTCCATAGAATGATACAAGAGCCATTCTTCTAATCTAGAAGAGTAAATGTTCTGAACCATTTTCTGTCTGGAAAATCTCTGTTCATCATTCATCTGGCTGATAATTATTTCTAATAAACCGCTGATAGTCTTCCAGGCAATCAAAACAAAATAGAACACAACTGTGTCTATCCATAGTAGTACATAACTACAATCTAGTGGTACACTACCACACCAAGTAACACACAAGTACTTGATCAATGACATATAGTCATGAACAATGGAACACATCCACCACAGTAGTATACATCTACTATCATACAGTATTCATAACAATCATCTGATACCAACCTGCACAGAAACAATGTTATGATATAAACTAAATCATCTGGGCCAATCTTTCACTCACTTCTGTGAGATCTGAAAGAATATCTGCCCTTAGAGTAGAACAATGAGATATCTGGACTATTCTTCT
>ML786974.1:254979-274954 GCA_009831015.1 Picea engelmannii
GCCGACTTCTCATTCTGGGTATCTGTCTGTTCAATATATATTATTATTTCTGGCCGACTTCTTCTCTTGGAGGCTAATAACCTAATATAAATTATCTTCTTGAGTCAACAAGTCTTCTAGGGTTATTAGCCAACTCATTAGGGTTTCTTCTTGCTTCCCAGAGTATTCTATCATTGTCAGGTTTACACGTGGAGGTAAATACCCCCCGCATCTACCATAATATCAACATCCTCATCCATGGCCAATCTCCAGGACTCTTTATCTTTCATCTCCACTACTTCTTTCATAGTTATAAGTTCATCGGTGTTAGGAAATAAAGCAAATATACAGATGAAATCAGATAGACTATAATTATACCTATCTGGTTTGCTTCTTTTCCAAGTGGGCCTACTAAAATTTTGAGGTGAAGTTTCTTCCTCCTCTTCTAAACTCATTGAATCCTCTTCATCAAATCCATCATGAAATTATTATTTATTTTTTGGTTCATCTTTCTCGGTCTTGGGTGGTAGTTGAACCAGTGGCTTCGTCTTGTACTCTTCTGGCTACATTGTTACATACGAATGCATAATTTATCTAAAAATAACATTCCTACTATACAAACTTTTATAGCCACATGATCCCAAAGTTTGTACCCTTTCACACCAATACCATAGTCGATGAAGATACATTTCACAATCTTGTTATCCAACTTCGACCACTTCTCCTTAGGCACATGAGAATATGCCTTACAACCAAAAACATGAATATGTTGTAGTGAAGAATTCTTCTTGTTATGATCCAATGCCTTGAAAATGATAAAAATTCAATGAATACAGTCCACTTCGAGGGGAAAATCTCCTTTTACAATATATCCAATTCCGAATATGAGATAATATGATCCTAAGACTAGGTCTCATTGGCATATATACAGGGGATAAATGATAAAATTATAATGAAATGGTGCAATGAAGGGTTCTAGCCTACATAAAAATATAACATTAGAAATGTAATAATTCAATATCTAGGGATTAATAAGGGGTTTTATACATAACACAAGGCTTTGTCTAGGGATTAACATGCCCCTACCCTTCAAACAAGTGTTTTCCTCAACACTTGACTAATCACGTGTATTTCAACAAGAAGAACTCATCTTCCCACGTTGCCTCTTCCACTGGTAGGTTCTTCCATTTGATGAGGTACTCTGCAATTGCTTGATTTCTCAACTTCTTAGTCCTTGTTTCAAGGATTGTTTCCGGTTCTAGTATGATTTTTCCTTCTTCATTAATCTCTTGTAAAATAGTTTGGATTGAGATCTTGTTACCAATGACCTTCTTTAAGCAAGAAACATGGAACACTGGATGTACATGTGAAGATGGAGACAACTCTAATATGTAAGCTATACTTCCAATCACTTGCAAAACCTTATAGGGGACATCATATTTGGGTGCTAATTTATTATGATTCTTTTGTTGCTTGAGGGACATCGGTTTATATGGTTGTAGCCCCATAAATACCCAATTCCCCACTTCAAACTTTCTTTCACTGTGATGTTGATATGCTTGTTGTTTCATCCTATTTAATGGCATAACTAAGTTGTCCTTCAATAGTTTGAGAACCTCTTGTTGGTTCCCAATGTGGTCTTCCAATGATTGAACCTTTGTAGTCCATTTCAAGGGTGATATGATGTGATGGAGGATGATATCCATAAAGTGCCAAAAAAGGGGACATGTTTGATGAAGTATGAAAGGATATGTTATACAACCATTCCACCAAGGGAAATCACTTGATCCATTATGTATGCTTATCATATTCAAAACAATGAATATATTCTTCTAGAAATTTATTCACAATCTCAGTTGTCTCATCGAATTGAAGATGATAAGATGAGCTATGAGCCAATTGAGTACCCAAACAAGAAAATAATTCAATCCAAAAATTTCCAGTGAAGATTGGATTTTTTCACTTACAATAATCTTGGGGACTCCATGTAGATTTTGAACTATTTCCATGAATGTTGAGGCTACTGTACTTGTTTTAAAAGGATGATAAAGAGAGAAAAAAATGGGCATACTTTGTCATTCGATCCACTATTACCATGATGACCGACTTTTTTTTAGTTTTGGGTAAACTTGTAATAAAATCCATTGAAACTTCTTCCCAACATTGATTTGGTATAGATAATGGTTGTAGGATACCTGACATCTTGATTGTCTCTCCCTTATTATGTTGGAAAACCAAACATTCAGATAAAATTTTGAACATCGATTTTAAGACCTTCCTAGAAAAAAATCTTCTTGATCATGTGGTACGTTTTCAAGAACATTGAATGTCCTCCTATAAGAGAAGTGTGCAATTTGAGAAGCACTGTTTGTTTGAGTTGGGAATTCTTACATAAATATAAGCGATCATGATACCATAACAAATCATTCTTCCATACAAAATTATCTAATGAACTCGGGTCCTCTTACAATTGTTGAATGATCTTGCATACCCCTTGATCTTGCTTCCATTCTATCCTTGCACCATCCACCCAATCAGATTGTAGAATAAAAACAATAAATAATGAACCTCTTGTTTCTTTTTCTTTCCTTGAAAGGGGATCTGCCACAACATTATGTTTGCTTTTTTGTAGATAATTTCAAAGTCACAACCTAACATCTTTGTAACTCATTTTTCTTGATCTTATGAAGATAATCATTGCTCCAAGAAGTACTTCAAACTATTATGATTTATTTTTACTTTGAAGTGTCTCCCTATTTGGTAAGGGCGCCATTTCTTAACTGCATGTAGTATGGCCAACATTTATTTCTCATAAATGGGTTTGAGTAAGATTTTTCGTTTAAGTTGGTCGCTTTCAAAGGCAAGAGGCCTTCCTTCTTACATTAAAACTACACCAATTCTATGGCCCGAGGCATCACACTTCACAATAAATGTTTTTGTGAAGTCAAGTGTGTCTAGGACGAGAGTTGTACACATAGTCTCCTTAAGTTTCTCAAAATCTTTGGTTGTTGCTTTAGTCCAAAAGATGCTTCCTTCTTTAATAATTCTATTAGAGGTGCTTCTATTTGACCATATTTCTTGAAAAACTTGTGGTAATAGCTTGTCAATCCTAAGAATCCTCTAAGTTTCTTCAAGGTTTTGGGAATTGACCATTCTCTCATAGCTTTAATTTTGTTAGGGTCCACTTTTACACCTTCATGAGATACAATGGGACCCAAATATTCCACTTCTTGAATCCCAAAGACACACTTGGAAGACTTTGCATAAAGTTTTTTCTCTTCCAATAGTTGTAATACTCTGTCAACATGTTGTACATGCTCTTCCCAAGATTTGTTGTAGATTAGTATGTCATCAAAAAATACTAACAAATTTTTTCTAAGGAAGGACTGAATAATAGAATTCATCAAGGTTTGAAATGTTGAAGGTGCATTAGTAAGTCCAAATGGCATAAAAAAAACTTATAATGACCTTCATGTGTTCTAAAAGTTGTTTTGAGAATGTCTTCCTGCCTCATTCTGATTTGATGATATTCTGATCAAAGATACAACTTAGTAAATAAAATTTCTCAATGCAATTCATTTAATAATTCATCAATAAAAAGAATATGAAACTTTTTTTTGATGGTCATTTTTTTGAGTTGTCTATAATCTGGACACATACACCATGAACCATCCTTTTTTGTAACAATCACCACTAGTGAAGAGAAAGAACTTTTGCTAGGTTGAATGATGCCAACCTCTAACATTTCTTGGATCATATGCTCAATCTCACTCTTCTATGCATATGGATACTTGTAGGGCCTAACGTTAGGTGGTACACTTCCGAGTTGCACATGAATAACATGGTCATGATCTTGATTAGGTAGAAGACCCTTAGGAATTTCACCAAATACCTTGGAATTAATGTTGATAACTATTCACATATCTAATGGAGTAGAGGATATAGATGTTTGAACATCAAGTGATAATAATTGTGCAATTACAACATGGTGTCCCTTTTTGAGTAATTTTGTCATGCTATTAGATATTATCACTTTAGAGGGTTTCCCTCAGATACCTCTTATCTCATTTTCCTTGCCATTTGAGGAAAACCTCATGAAAAGATATTGAAAATTAAGGGCCACCTTCCTAATGATTGTAGCCATTGGACCCATAATACAACATCAACACCACCCATTTATATGGAAATCATGGGACTATCCAAACAATGCTCCCCCATATTGATATTAATAATATGACACTTCCTAGAACAATTTATGGTACCTCCATCTGCAATCATTACTTGAAACTTTGGTACTGAAAATACAAAGCAATTGAGATCTTTTGCTAATTTGTAATGGATGAAGTTATGGGTACTAACATAATCAATCAACATTGCTACCTTTTTCTTTTTGATGTATCCTTGTATCTTGAGGGTTTGTAGAGTATTGATGTTGACCAATGCATGCCAATATATTATTAGAGTAGTCTCTTCTAGATCTAGATCTTGTGGTGGTTCCAATTCTTGAGCTTCTTCCTCTTCACAGACTATGTAGAATAATTTCCTCTTACTGTGTTTATGCCCTTACTGTACTTGCTATCACAATTGAAACATAGTCCCTTTTCTCTTTCATCCATTGGTTGAGGTGTCAACTTTTTCGGTTGAAGCACAATTGTCTTATGGACCCCAAAATGATCTCTACTTCTTGTGAATGCCCCAATGGTAGATTTCTGTGTAGCCTTATTCTTGGCTTGAATGTAATGAAAAAATTGCATAGCTTCGATAATATTTGTTGGATGTCTTAAGAAAAACTCACGTTTAATGTGTTCTTTTAATCCACCCATGTAAGCTTCCAACAAATTTTCATCACTTATGTCATCCACCCATGTGGCCAATACCTGAAATTCTGAATTATAATATTCAATATCACCTAAGTGCTTGATTCTTGTCAATTGACTGAAGTAGTAATGTTCCCAAACTTTCCCATATTATGCTTCTAAGTATCTTGTAAATAAACTCCAAGTCTAATGATAAAAAGGGGGTTTCTTTTTAACTACCCATTGATATCATTGATATGGTTTTATATCAAAGTTCAAAGTTGCTATGTAAATCCTTTACTTATCATCCATATTATTATGCAGTTCAAATAATTGCTCTATTTGGTTCACCTAGGTAAAGGCCTTTGTTCAATCAAACTTATTTAATTCAATCCTTAGAAAGTTGAATTTGGGACCCCAAGCATAATTAACTCCACTATTAGAATTAAATCCACTTGAAAATTGCTTATTACCGACATGTTGTTCAACATGAATACTACCTTTATTTTCATGAGTCACATTGGTCACAATGACACTTTTATGAATCCTCCCATCTAAGGTTTATAAAATGGAATTTTACAATTCCTCCATCTTCTTATCCAGCTTTTCCATTTGTTCCATATTTTCACCCATATTTTTTTCCATCCATTCCATATTTTCATTCATCTTCTTTTCAATTTGATGAATTTTTTTTATCTCTTTCTTGTTGAGTCATGGTTGAACTCTCTATAGGTTTATTTGGTGAAGTAATTTTTGAAGGAGCCTATGGATCCATGTGAGAAAATAATAATTCTCCTTATTTTTTTTTCACAAATTTTGAATAACCAAAAATGGATTTTCCAATCAAAAGTTATACCAATTGTAAGTTATGTACCTTTCAAACCCTAATTTGGAGTATGTTTGGATGATTGACCTTTGTATTGATATATCTATAAACTTGTAACCCTTCTGAGTCTGAAAATTTGGCCCATAGTACTCTGATACGACTTTTTAAACTCCTAGAAATTTCACAGTTTGAACCTTCACTGATAAAAGGTTATAGCAAAAATACCAAAATGGTTTGTTTAAGACTAATTTCATGATTAGTAAAAATACCAAACTTCCACAAGAAATGTATCACAAATTATAATGATTCAATTTTTGAAAAAAATTCTACATGTAATTCTCTACGTCTCCTCAAAATTAAGAAAATTTCAAAGTCTGAAACTACACAAAAATTCGTTTATAGCGAAAATAAAAAATGACTAGTTTGAGACTAATTTCAGGACTAGTCACAAACCCCAACATACATAGAAGATATTTTTGAAACTATAATGACCCAAAAATTGAAATTTGCATCAGACATACTTCACTATGTGTCTCAATTTCCACAAAATTTCACTGTTTGGAACTTCTAAGAAAACAAGTTATAGAGAAAATCTCAATATAACACCTTTAAAACTAATTTCAGGATGAGTCAAAAACTATATCTTCCATAGGATATATATCCTAAAGTATAATGAACAATAACTTTAAATTTTTACTACACACACTTAAATGTGTCTTTTGAGTAACCTCAATTTTTTTTTGTCTAATGCATTACAAAAAATAAGTTATAGTGGAAATTCCAAGATGCCTTGTTTGAAGTAGCAAAACCCTAGGATCAATGTTGTGATACCAAATGTTATGTTTCAATGCCTTAAAAATGATAAAAAGTCAATGAATACAGTCCACATAGAGGGGGGAACCTCATTTCACAATATATCCAATCCAAAATACAATATGAGATGAGATAAGACAATCCTAATGTTGAGCACACACTTATATTGAAAGGGGAGGGTGTGGTGGGGTTGAATCAATATAAGATATATATTTTTTCTTTTTCAAACATTCATAAACCATAAGAAAACAATCACATATTAATTGCAAAACATGGAACACAAGACGTGTAAACTTTTTTGGGAGAAAAACACGAAACTTTTCTTTATAATTCTTTGTAGGTACCAACATACTATGACAAATATTTGTAGGAACCAACCTACTGGAAAAAACATCAATCCCCACTGATACAAATCCTGGTAGGCACCAACCTACTCGTACATATCTCCGTAGACACCAATCCCCACCGCTAAGCACCAACTTAGCAAGAGACACCAATCTATTTCAGATCATCGTAGTCACCAATTTGCTGGAGATATAGATCCCCATCGCTAAGCACCAACTTAACAAGAGAAACTAGTCTCTTATAAATATTCGTAGACATCGATCTACTGGATAAACTAATCCCCAACACTACCAACTTAGAAAGAGACATCAATCTCTGTGCTGCACCAACCTTCATAGAGTCTGCTTGTTATTTCTTCCTTCACCAGGTTTGCTTGTTGTTTATGCCTTTTCTAGGTCTAGTCATTGCTTCTACCTTCACTAGGTCTGCTCACTACTTCTGCCCTTTCTAGGTCTGACCAAAATTTGAATTTCCAAATGACAACTTTCCCAAAGCTTGTTGGGGCCTCTTCCAAAGAATGAACTTGTACAACATGCCACATATCCAATTTTGCAAATATGATTATGAAATTTTTATCTGAGGTACTTATGTATGTCTACTCTATCTCTACAAAATCTCAAGGTTTGAAAAATCCCAAAATATAAGTTATAGCAAACGTGCTAAGATGACTTGTTTGAAATTGATTTTAGGAGCATTCGGGAACCCTAAATTCCATGGAGAATATCTACAAAAGTATAACGAAAAATCATCTGATATTTTTACCAAATGTACACCAAGATGTATCCCTTGTCTTTGCAAAATGTCAGGGTCTGAAACATCCCAGAAAATAAGTTATAGAAAAAGTGCCAAGCTGACCTGTTTGAAATTGATTTCAAGAGAATTTAGGAACCCTAAATTCCATAGGTCATATCTTTGAAATAATAGTGAACCAACATCATATATTTTTACCAAATGTACAAAAAGATATCTCCTCTATCTCTGCAAAATATCAGGGTCTCAAAAATTCCATGAAATAAGTTATAACAAAAGTTCCAAGATGACCTATTTGAAACTGATTTAATGAGCATTTGGGAACCCTAACTTCCAGAAGCTATATATACAAAATTATATCTAAATAGCATATTCTAGTTTTACTACATGTATCCCAATATCTATCCAATGTCTCTGCAAAATATTAGGGTATGAAACATCACAAAAAATAAGTTACAGTGAAAGTTCCAAGCTGACATGTTTGAGACTGATTTCAGGAGCATTCATGAACCCTAACTTCCACATGGCATATCTCCAAACGTGTAGTGAACAAACATCTGCAATTTTTACCAAAGGTACACCAAGATCTATCCTCCGTATCTTCCAAATTATAGGGTTTGAAACATCCTAGAAAAAAAAATTACTGCAAAAATGCCAAGATAACCTGAAATTGATTTCGCAATTCAATTTTTGCTAATCCATTTTTCACACACTAAGTTTCTCTCAAGGCTTTCTCTTTTTATACTTTTTCATAACCCTTCATGAAAAGACATGTACATTCATTCAATAATTAATTCCCAATAATATGAGAAAATACCCTAAATACCATGGGAAAATACCCCAAACCCACGGGTTTGAAACCACCATTTCACTTTTTACTTTTTCACATGCACCCCCTTTTTAATAAATATATATATATATTGAAAATATTATGTGTATTGTAATGTCATAATATGACATTAATGACATCATTAATCCTTTGACATCAATGACGATAATTCCAATAATCTCCCCCTTTGTCATTGATGACAATCTTGCAATGAAACACATAGTCCATTAGGCATATAAATAATTCTCCCCTTGTCTACAACTATCCCCCTTTGATATCAATGGAAAATGGATGCTCACCTTGAACTTGTGCTTCTCCTTAAGTACTCAATTGATTCCCTAGTCGACTGTTATGTGGGTTCGATCCTCAGTCGACCACTTCCAAGGAAATGATCAACACATAAGAGGAAAATTGCACCACTGTACAACCGATGATACACAATGATATGAAGTCCTAAAGCATATAGTCAAACGATTCCACAACCATCCATCAATCCAACCACAATCTATCTTTATAGTCAACATTGGTCTCCAATTATGTCTTTCACGTATCTTCTACAAAGATCTGAAAGCATGATTGCCATTCCTTTGATTTTTATGGTGAGAATGATGATAGGGCACAACGTTTTTCATTGGATGATAAGAGGAAGTAGGCTCAAGGTTAGGTTCACTTATATGAGTATAAAATCCTGACATATTGACAACAATGTCATATGTATGCTCAAATTATGCTATGTGAGGAACATGAAACTCATCAATCTATTTGTCACAATCAGTAGTACGTTTCTCTTCTCGAAAACCAATCTGAACTTGATCTGGATTATTTTTGAGAAAAAAATGAAGGTAGAGATATAACAATTAAATATACATAGATATTGCGAATACACATAAATATTGCAATAAACACAGAGGAAGAGGAAGTAGGCTCAAGGTTAGGTTCACTTATATGAGTATAAAATCCTGACATATTGACAACAATGTCATATGTATGCTCAAATTATGCTATGTGAGGAACATGAAACTCATCAATCTATTTGTCACAATCAGTAGTACATTTCTCTTCTCGAAAACCAATCTGAACTTGATCTGGATTATTTTTGATAACAAAATGAAGGTAGAGATATAACAATTAAATATACATAGATATTGCGAATACACATAAATATTGCAATAAACACAAAGATACAATAATGAATAATATTTATTAATGAGAGAATGTACAAAAACTGTAAAATTATAGAGTGAATGACTCGCTAGAATGGTGGCAAAAGAACCATGAATCACTTTGGATTGCGGTCAAGGTTGTTGCGGTCTGCATACTAGGGTTTAGCGCCATTGAATCTCAGAGCCTTAATGGCTCCCTTTGAGGGAGGGGATCCGCCCCCGAGATCCTTGTCCTCAGACTTGCAGGCCTTCCAGGCCCTAATCTCGTCTTACACCAAAACAACCAAGCCAAGTCCCTCACATTTTGTGAAAAAAATAGCTGAAATTCCTAAGGTAGCCGTTTTTTCTCCCTCAACGTGGAGCCTTTCTCTTAGATTGGTGGAAAAAGGACCGATTGGGCAATTCACATGACTCTGGCCCTCCCCAAAATCCATGCACTTCTAGATGGATGCGAATTGGTGCAAACTGATCCAGGGACAAATGTCGACGACATTATGTGGTAAGGGATTCTTTGCCTTCATGTTTGAAAAAAATAAGATAGGGATCTGATATTTTGAAGTGGACCTTACTTCATGGGTGCAAGAGGAATGTACCTCAATAAATGGACTCCTGATTTTAGCCCAATAAATGACATACCCTCAACAGTCCTTGTATGGGTAAGATTTCCTTTCCTTCCCCTCCATTGCTGGAATGATGAAACCATAAGAAATATAGGAAACACTCTAGGAAAATATATCGATCATGCTGAACCACGAGAGGGTTTACAGGCATGCGCCAGGCTCTACGTGGAGGTATATTTGGAAAAAGGACTTCCAGAAGAAATACAACTAAACCTAGATAGCTGGTCTTACATCCAAAAAGTGGACTGTGAACAAACCCCCTTCAAATGTAAATCATGTCACAAGTATGGACACTTTGCCAGATCCTGCCCCAAAGCCAAAGAATTACAGGATCAAGATCCAAAGAAAGATCAATTGCAACAACCAAAGAGGGAAAAAGAAAATGGAAAAACCCAG
This sequence comes from Picea engelmannii, assembly GCA_009831015.1. Classification (NCBI taxonomy): domain Eukaryota; kingdom Viridiplantae; phylum Streptophyta; class Pinopsida; order Pinales; family Pinaceae; genus Picea; species Picea engelmannii. The sequence continues at coordinate 265,497 of ML786974.1, forward strand.
TCCATCCCGGTTTAGAGTTAGAGGTAAAAACCCCCATATACAAAAGAAACACGACCAATATCTCCACATAAAGGAGAATCAAGTCACAACCGATATGATGGTATTAACTTAGAAAGAAACATAGAGGAAATCATGGAATCCTAGGAAGAAAATGACAGAAAGAGACAAGAAGATATAGGAGAACAGATCAGAAAAGGAAAAGAAAAAGAAAAAGAAATCCTAGACTTGAGTGGGGATTCAACAACAAAATCAATCCCCAGCCAAACGCCGAAGATTCCAGAAATGTCAGAAGAGGAAAGGCATGACACTTCTGATAGTGATTCTAACCTGGAAGTAACTCAACCATCCATCACAAGGAAACATGGAAGAAAATCCCAAAGGAACAAAAGAGAATCAGTTGCAGACAGAGAAAAATAACTGGGCATTCAAAAAAAAATAGAGGAGACACTAAAGAAAGATGGAAAATCTGGGAAAAACAAGGCAACCCAACATAAAGGAGCAACTTCACAGTCCTCAAAAGGGGGGGAACCAAAATCCACTAATAAATGATGAAAGTCGTCTCCTGGAACTGCAGAGGATTAGGAAGCAGGGTCAAAAAAGAAGAAGTTAGAAAATTGTTACAAATAGAAAATCCCTCAGTCCTCATGCTCCAAGAGACGAAAATGAGGGATCTAGAAACCCTCAAAGAATTTCAAATATTTTGGAAAAAAGGTGAAGGAAAAGAAGTCATCTCTAGAGGGGCCTCGAAAGGAATAGGAACCTTTTGGAATGCAAAGGACTTTGACCTAAGAGATCAGGTGCAGACGCAGTTCTGGCTGGTGGTCAACCTCCTCAAGTAAGACTCAGGCATGCTGTACTCCATAATAAATGTTTATATACCCAATAACTATATGAAAAAAAAAAACGAATGCTAGAAATCCCTTCTGGATCTGGCCACTAACAATCCCCCTCGAAATATTATCATTTCCAGAGACTTTAACAAAACCATAGGGTCAAAAGAAAAACAAGGAGGATCTGTTGTGAGAGATCAATTCCAAGAAAGATTGGACGATCTTATATCGGATCTGGATCTCTTTGACGTTCCTTTAGATAAGGGAATGTTCACTTGGAATAATAGAAGGGTTGGCCCAGGGCACATAGTGACAATATTGGACCACTTCTTGATCAACAACTCCTTTTTTGCTCTTCCAGACATAACTTGCTCCTCAAATCTCCCCTAGGAAGGGTCAGATCATCGACCTATCAGACTGATCTTCGAAGCTCAAAATAATTGGCGGCCCATACCCTTTAGATTCAACCCTCTTTGGTTGGATCACCCGGAGCTCATCCAATCCATTGCTCAAACATGGAATTAGTGGGTCACAGGTTCACCCAATTACATATGGGAGCTGAAACTAAAGCTGGTAAAATTTTACCTAAAAATATGGGCAAAAAACACAATGCAAAGAAACGTTAGGGGAAAAAAGTTACAACTCGAAAACTTGCAGGAGGAAATGGAAACAACTGAGATCCAACAAAACCACATCATAAGGGAACAAAAAATCCACAAGGATTATATGCAAGCGCTAGCAAAAGAGGAAATCACATGGTGCTTAAAGTCCAGAAGCCTATGGTTGAAAGGATGGGATTAGAACACCTCTTTCCATAGACAGGCAAAAGTTAGAAATTGGACAAACCAAATCTCCAAAATCAAAACCTCAGAAGGGGAAATCCTAAAATATTTCAACCAAATCAAGCAACAAGCATCAATGAATTTCTAGAAAATGTACACCACTTCTGGTAGAGTTGAATAAAAAACAATAGATGCTTTTCTCAAACACATCCCCAGTAAGGTTACAGAGGAAGACAATACACATCTAGATAGACCAATCGAAGAAGCAAAATTCTAAAATCTCTAAATCAATTCCATGAAGACAAGGCCCCGAGTCCAGATGGATTCACTCTTAATTTTTACAAAAAGTGTTGGAACATAATAAAAACGGATTTCATAAGGATGATAAGATACACCCACAAGTCAAAAATGTTGGGAGGAGCCACCAATTCCTCCTCCTTAGCTCTCATCCCAAAAGAAATTGGAGCCTCTTCCCTGGACCGGTTTAGACCCATCTCTCTTTGCAATATCTTTTACAAAATTATATCCGAAATAATCGCCAACATGTTAAATCCTCTTCTCAGATCACTAATCCTTCCAAGTCAAGGAGGATTTGTGGAAGGCCATCAAATTTGGGACAACTTCATCTTGGTTCAAGAAGAAATTCACGCCAGCAGATCTTGAGGGGAATAAGAAATGGAAATAAAACTTGATATGGAAAATGCGTTTGATAGAGTAGAGCACAACTTCCTTTTTAAATTTATGAAAAAATTTGGTTTCAGTCAAAACTTCATTTCCTGGACGGAATCCTGTATTGCCTCCCCTTGGATCACTCCCCTCCTAAATGGAAGACCTGCTCCCTTCTTCAAAGCCTCTAGAGGTTTAAGACATGGCTACCCTTTCTCCCCACTCCTTTTTGTGATCATGGTCAAATCCCTAAATCACAATCTTGAATGGGAAAGCATAAATGGCACAATCCCAGGTATCAAAATTGCCCAAGGGGTCAAAAGAATGAATCACTCCCAGTTTGCAGATGACACAATACTCTTGAACGAGGCCTCAAAAATTCTGGCTAGAAGACTATTGCAAGTTTTGGACACTTTTCTTCTAGTTTCGGGAGGGCTCATGAACAAGGAAAAGTGTCAAATATACGTTTGGAATGAAACTGTAGCCATAAGAGAAGGAATTACTAAAATAATGGGGTTCGACATCACCCAGGATTGGAAATCCTTCAAATATTGGGTCTCCCTCTGTGTCTAAAAGCACTCCCTGACGATTTTTGGCAGTTTTCTTTTCAAAAGGTTAAAGAAAAGATGGATTCTTGAGGATCAAGATTGCTCAACCCAACAAGAAGGGTGGTCCTGATCAAATCAGTTCTCTCGGCTCTCACCATTTTTCAATTTTGTACCCTTCTAGCTCCAAAGGGAATCCTAAAATATTTGGCACAACTTATTTGCAAATTCTTGTGGCAAGGAGGAAAATCTAATCACAAAAAAATCCACCTAGTAAACTAGGATACGGTCACCTTGCCCAAAAAAAATCTGGGGACTTGGAATCAGAGATCCTATAGTCACCAATATAGCAATGGGAGATAAACTTCTTTGGAGGATAGTCACAGGAGAAAAGGAATGGTGGAAAATGCCTCTAATAAAAAAATACAGGATGGGTAAAAGAAAAAGAAGCATGGACAAAACACAAGCTCCCCAAGCAGGATCACAAATATGGAAACTGATAAAGGCCGTAATCCATTATTCAAAGAACATCTCTCTTGGATACTGAGAAATGGGAAAATGATCAGAATCTGGAAAGACCCAATTCTAGGAGTGGAGCTCAAATCCTGTGAAGCAGAAACCCGCGATCTAAAAAGATGGATGCTTGATGAACACAAACGCACCCTCTATGATATTTTATCCTGCAATGAGAATGGCAACTGGAAGGATTGACATCTGGGGATAGTACCTGAGCACTTGATCAACCAAGAACAATGTCTGACCTCTCTCCTGAAAGGGGCAACTCCCATCCTTAAAACCACTCTAGACAACCGAGGATGGGGCATAAATGGCTACTCGGTAAAAGAAGGATACAATGCGCTCCTCTCCTCTATGAGAGAGTATCAGAACTCAGAAAAATGGAAAAATGTTTGGATTCAAGACTCCCTCGCCAAAGTTAATTTCTTCACCTGGTCTTTAGCTCATGGGAAAATACTCACAGGAGATAATCTTATGAAAAGATGCTTCCACGGCCCTTTCAACTGCCCTATGTGTCAAAGCAATCAAGATAATATTCACCATCTCTTATGGAATTTCCCCTTCTCGCAAACAATTTGGAAAGTGTTCTTCATATAACTTTCTAGAAAAATAATATGGCCTTCAACTCCCACCCCCATCGTGGGGAATTGGGATAACCACTATTAGGGATCCTTCAAGGAAAAACCATTCTTGAAGTGTATTTGGAGGTTTGTCCCCAAGTTCGTCTGCTGGCAGATATGGTTGGCTCAAAACAACCAAATTTTCCAGGGGATCGTTTCTCCCCCCCAAACTGTAGATGCTAAGGCCAAATTGCTTCTCTCAGAAGTTATGAACTCAAAACCTCTAAATGTAGAAGACCCTTCCAATTGGAATGACTTGGAAAAATATTGGATGGCAAGTTTTAATCTTAAACCAAGTAATCCTCCAACCTCATCACATAGATCATGTTGGCAGCTTCACAATATTCAAAACATAGAAATATGGATCCAAAAAAAACAAGTTCATACTCTTTGTTTTGATGGCACTTCAAAGGGAAACCTAGGGGAGGCAAGTGTAGGGGGGGGTTCTCTTTGAACTTGGAGGAAAAATATCCCCAAACTATCACTGGAATCTTGGGACGGATACCAAAAATAAATCCAAGGCCTACACACTGCTAAAATGCATTCAACTTGCCCATACTAGCAAATCCGAGCGCTGAACGCCCTTGGAGACTCCAAAAATATAATTAGAATGATGGTACATGGGTCCAACCCACGATATTTAAGCCTAAAACAAATAATGGATAGAATAAGAGTGAAATATTGAGCCATCAAGATTGCCTTCTACCACATAATGAGAGAAAACAACAAAGAAGAAGATAAAATGGCGAATGTAGCCATTGGGAAAATTCTTGGTTCCTTAAGCATGGAAGGAGTCGTAACATCAACCCCCCTATTCTAATGCAACATATGACTGAGTTCCATTCTATAAAATTGGGGGGAGATGTTAGGAGGCGCTTCATCGAGGCCTTAAGCAGAACTGATAGTCACGTGATCAGGAGAGGGGCCTGGGATCCTCAAGTCGCTAGCCCAAGAAGAACCAAGGGAGGAGAGGCAAACATGAGTGGGTGTGGGGAAGCTGGTGAGTGGAGAACTTGCCCAGCTAAGTGGAGGAGCCATGTCGTCAACAGAGCAGGTGAGGAGCCAACTCTTGACCATGTGGAACATGGCAGCTTAGGAATGAACATGTGGAAAGGGAGATTAAGACACATCGCCCAAGGGGAAACGACGGTTAACGACATAAGAAGGTTAATTATGTTGTGAAAAGATCATAAGGACAATCCTTCAACGTTCGTGGGAGTGTATGTCACCAAGGACCTGACGAGGATGGATAAGGTACGAGAAATCCCTCTCGCACAACATACTCACCTTCTCGATGTCAGCAACACCTTCAATCTCAGGCTCATGAAGTTTGATGGAACGAATCACAGGGATTTTCCAATGCACAAGCAGGTTAGCATGCTCTTACTTTTAATGGACTCATGGAAGTTCATGGCCCTGCCCTTGATCTTGAGTACATTTGGAATATTAGCAGCTTGGGAAAATTCATCTGCTCCTTCTTTTCCACTAGCCATCCAACTTATTTTTATTCTTCCCTACTTGAATCCTATCCTGCTTCTCTCATTATTTTTACGTCCTTCTTGTCATCCTCATCCCTAGAAGTCTCAGCAGACCCATCCCAATCCCTCCCTCTCGGATACCTGGATCCAATGCTCCCTCTTTTCCTTCTCCTCGCTCGGTCTTTCACCTTTGACCTCTCTCATTTCCTCGCTAAAGACTTGTGACTCCTTGCTCAACTCGTGGGTTTTGACCGGTCTCCTCCAGAAATCCCGAGGAAATTTTAGGTCTGAAGTGTCTCCAGATTACGAAGCCTGGTTCTTGTGCTCCCTCTATTCACTCTCCTTGCTCGGACTGCTGCCTCTGACCTCTCTTGTTTCCTCGCTGAAGACTTATGAATTTCCGCTAAGCCCATGGGTTCCAACCAATTTCCTGTAGAAATCCCGAGGAAAATTCAAGTTCGAAGTGTCTCCAACATTCGCAGTAGAGTCTCAGCGGACTCGGGGAATTGGGCCGAGGATCCATTTTAAGAGGAGTGCGAAGGTTGTAGCAGGAGTAGACTCCAAATTGGAACAATTGGTGCCAAAAATACCTTTGAAATCGAAACGTTGTCGTAGCATAGACACATGATTTAAAAGCTCCAGGACGAGAGATACTCCCAGCGAAGCTAGTTAGAGGAACACCACATGAAAATGGAGGAAATGCAAGGGAGACTATATCAGCTGGAAGGTGCGCAACAACCACCAAGCAACCTGGGAGAGCAACAGGAAAATTCCAAGAATGATCAATCGACTTTAGTAAACCAGATCCCAGACTTGAACGAGCCGCACCCAAAAACTATGCTGGAAATAAATCATGTCAAATTGGAAAAGGGTAACTAAACTATGGTGTTTAAATGTTTTGTCTTACAATCTGTATTAATGAAATCTTCTACCAGAGTTATTCGGGGAACTATATCCTCATAAATTTTGTTAGAAAAGGGGGTTGCAACATAAAATTTTACTGTTACAAAAATGCATTGCAATACGTTCTCTCTAAGTGGCACCCCTCGAAGGTCTATATTGACCATTATTTTTGTAAATCAGTGGATTCTTCCACACCTCTAATATATATTTTAATATTTTCTGTTAAAAAAAAAAGAATGGTGGCAACTTATCTATGAGAAGAGATGTGATGGATACACTCATTCACAAGAATATGACCATTACAATGAGGCTCCAAAGGCATTTTTAACATAAATAAAATTCAAAACCCTAACTCTGGAAGATGAAAAACCAACAGGTTTGTGGACCTCGTTTTGGGTAGTTTGGTGTATCAACTTCTTGGGGGCGTAACTTTGGAATATGATCTCTGTTTGGGGCACATGATAGCTCGTTGGAAAGGTATTGATGAGGAGTTTCATTTCACAGGATCATTCATTACTTAAGCAATTATTGATGTGCCCGATCGTGAAAAAACACCGTTTAGGCCCTTAAAATGGCCCTGAAAGTTTAGGACCCAAAAAACTGCTAAAAATAATAAATTTCCAAAGAGCTGTTTTGAGCCAGTTGGAATAGGTGGGTGGCCACTAATATCCACCTAGATCATAACATCACTTGCAAAAAATAAAACTTCCCTGGTTGTAGCAAGGCCAGGTGTGGGTAAGGAGGCAACAACATCATCATATCCAAGTATAGTATTAATGAATGGAGACATTTGACAATTGATGATATAATCTAATATTTCAGTACCCTTTTCAAACTTCAAGCTTCTATTCAACTTAATAGTTGTTTTCTCTAGTTCTTTTCTTAAGGAAACAATTTCAAATTCTATCTCTTCACAATTTTCTTCCTTTTTCTTTAGTTGGATTCTCACCACTTCTTCCATCCTTCTTTATTTTTCTATTTTAACCTTTAGGTTTATGACAGTCTTTTCTGTTTCTTCAAGGATTTGCGACATTTTGGATTTTGAATCATGATCCTCTTCTTCATATTTTTTTTTCTTCTCCTTTTCTTTCAAATTATTTTTCTAAGCTTCTTTATTTCGCTTAAGGCACACATGAGTTTTTATTCAAGATTCACTTCTCCATATGTTTAGGAATTTTTCTCTTCTTCTGAGTCCATCATTTCTATCCCTTTATCTTCATCAATATTTTTTTTGATGTCCATAAAAAGGGTTTCTTCTCTATCACTACATAAATTTCTTTCATTGCTTTCTTTATATTAGTCATTAACTGTAACACACCTGACCCTTGAGTGGATTTCCTAGGGAGGGGGCCTAAAAAAATCATTCTCCTTAAGTGATCAAATCCTCCATTCGGGGTTTCTACTACACTCTCCTCATCCAGATTTTTCCAACCACGCTCTCCATGCTCAAAACCGAGCCCAGAACCGGTGGATATATCTCTACAAAGTTCTTTGGGTGTTTATTGGTTGAGGGCCACGTGGCACCCACATGGATCTACCTCACACGTGATATCCCCAAGTTCCTTCCCCCACGGTGGAAGACCATTAACAAACCAATCCCATGACTAGACTCACTCTCTTCCTCCTACGCCAGTTGTGGATGGATTCAACATTTCAGCACTCCAGTGTTTCACGCCTCCTTACTATCTATGCACGAGACCACCCAGAGTTTCGTACTTATGAAGTACCATAAGCTCACCACGTGGCTCCAGCCTTCGGGATGTTGGGCCTCTCTACCAAACTACATCTCAGATCTTCTGGAGTTTGAAGTCCTGTTCATCTCACCAACCACGTTGGCTAGGCGAAGGCATATCGGGAATTGACACGTGTTACGTTCCAAGGGGTCTATAGGGTATGTGATACACACAGATCCAGGTGACATCTGACATGTCAAGTTGGGGTCCATGTCACCCTGGGTGACTTCATTTCACCACATCACCCCATAATGATAGGATTCTAACATTCCTCAGATCTCATGGTTGAGATCCGACCACGTAGATTTATAGATCTACTGCTCTTGTTAGTTTGGGGGTTCGACATTCGAAAGTGTTGCGATGAAAAATACTATTATCTTTCGAAGTGCCCAATATCTGAATGAAAAATGGCTAGCGCCATGCATCCCTAGTATATCAAAAACTTGGAAGGGACCTAAAGGATCCCTCGATCTACGATGTTGATTCCTTCGCAGCTTCGACCTTCGGGGTTTCAGATCTTGGTCTAGTTGGTCAGGCAGGTTCACCTAGTTACTCAGGGAACCGCCTCACGTCGGTCAATCCTTACGGGAAACTGAGTCTCTCGGTTACCTTCGACCAATATAAGGTTGGAAAGGTTGGTCATACTCCGAATCCAAGAGGACATAGCTTCCTTAGGCCTAGCCTAAGGTTCCTAGGTATTGGTCATATGGGTTTTCTCGAATGGATCTCGTCCACTCATCTTCCAAATGAAGAGAACTTCTCCTTTCAAGGCTTGAACTTCACTATTATTCCTGATATTTTTCAAGAAATGGTTAAGGACTTGGGCCTGGAATCTCAGTCGCATGAAAAATATTCTGAAATAGCTATCTTCTTTAGACGGATAGGTTCATGTCGACGCGGTATCTCCCATCTCGACCGTCTTACAAGATTATGCCCCAGGTAGCCTCAAGAGCTAAGTTGGGCATACATACTATCAGTCAGAAGTGTAAGTTCACGAAGAGATGAGGGCATACACATATCATAACTATTCCACACAAAATCATTTATAGTTACATAGATGTATAAATCCAAGCTGTATTCATACATTATTCCTGATTAATACATAAAACAGGGAAAATACTTATCAGAACCAGATAACATGAAGTGATTGCTGAAAGGGGTGCCCATTTACTCCCAACCATAGGCTCAGTCACTCCTAACAGATTTACCACTAGCCACCCCCGAGCTAGACCACGATGCTTTGCACATAATCCTTTCTTCCGTCTCAGTGACAGTAGGCACTACTACATATTAAAAAATTTGCGACGACCACTTGCCACGAAAGTACTCTTTCGTCGCAACATGCAAGAGAAAAAGTTCTTTTTTTCTAAATCTACCTCGTGTTC
>ML786975.1:0-13288 GCA_009831015.1 Picea engelmannii
TACCACCAGAAATGGCATGACATGTACTATCCATATATAATAGTATTATCTGAAAAATATATCATAACTCATACCATTATCCATCAAACAAACTTGGGTCCATTGCCCAAACCTGTGGTCTCCAACTTCTCATGGCCATAACTTTCAAGCAAGGAGTTTTGAGCTGCCATATGTTTTAACTATGTTTGGAGATATGGTACATCTCTGTAGTAACGTTCAACCCAGTCAAAACAATTATCATAGTGTACAAGTGTTATGACAGGTAGAGGTTGAGTGTACTCTGCAATGGGTGCTTTGGTCTTTTTTGTAGCCTGCTTCAAATCGTGGCTTACACCAAGGAAGCCTTCTTGATTTTTTAGGAACGGAGGTAGTTCAGAAACAAAATCATATTGTATAGCTTCACTACTGGTTTCATTTTCGAAACACTGGTTATCCACATCTTCTCGGGCAAGAAATTCATTGATCTCATCATCGTTCAAGTGATCATTGACCTCGATCACTGAGATCAAGCTTGGATGATCTTTCTATCAATTTCTCAGACTTCGGGATATTAACCTGCATGGTCTCTTGTTTACAAAACTCAAATAGGAGTTATCTTGTTTTTTCTTTTTGCGATTTTTCTTAAAAGTTGGTTTGTCAATAAAACCCTGATTCGACTCAACAGTAGGAGCAGGAGAAACCCTTTCCTTTAATACATCTATTACATCCTCTAATGATTTTCTGGGCTCGAAATTATATTGTGGCTTTTTGCCCGAAGGGTTTTGCATAGCAACGAAGTTTGGTTCAGTGGTCGTATGGTCTCCATGTGGATCAATACCTTGAATTTCAGTAGTAGGGTTACAGGGACTAGGGTTCGTACTTAAATGTAGAGGCAGTTCTACTATGTTCTTAGGTAGGGTGAAGTTATTCCTGCACAAGAAATCTTCCCAGGTATCCCCGGTCTAAGCTAGATGCGACAACAACAGAATCTGAATAAGCCCATGGTAGAAAAGGCTAGACAGAGGGTTTAAACTCTGTTTCTGATAATGCTTAGACATTTTATGTAGGCTCATCAATAGATAGATAGGAATATTTAGCGTGAACCCTAGGAAAATCATCAACAAGCGGATGTGATACAAAAACACTAAGCCATACCTACCCTCACAAGTTATGAATTGTTTAAGAATTAGAAGTAGGCCATGCCATTGGGATTTTAAGAGATTAATAGGTGTACCTTTAGGGAAGCATGTCGATTTCCTAGAGACATGAACAGACTCCAAGGCACACCTTATAGCTTGGCATTTTTAAACCATTTTTCTCCCTCCTATGACAGTCATGTAGCTCATGCTATAGAATCCTCGGTTACTTCAAGTTGCAGATCCCCAATTTTGGCTTTAGAGCCATCAAATGACTGAGCAAAAGCCTGTGCAACTGCTAGGTTATAACCCTCAAACTTTCGGATGAAAATGCCCCAACCATGTGCTTATAAATCTCTTATGGCAATGTTGTGGGCAAGAAGGGCTTGAGAGCCATTAGGTTCAATTCGAACCATGGGATCCATGGTTGCTATCAAATAGACACAATAAATGCAATGAGAGGGAAGTTTTGCTTTCCAATACACAAACAATAGGGAGAGGTCTGTAAAATTAGAAGAGGCCCGATACCTGCAGACATGGGAGGCTATCATGCTTGGTAATTTTAGCTTTGAGTGACAAAGAACTAGAGGACGTGCATGCTTGAGAACCACTATGCACAATGGAAATTAAACCCAAACCATTATCAACTACCTATTCGAATAATGAATGAGAGTCTTAATTGTGTAGGACAATAGGATGATGTGGAATTATGAGTACATCAGTCATGTACCAGGGTGATAGGATTGTGATATGACTGATAAGAAGCATATTTTGAATTTTAACCCAAAGTTCTGTGCGGTTAGGCATATGAAATATCAAAATCATATAATCAACCATAGATACGACCAAGTCATATTTACCATAGTGAATAAAATTGTGGCAATGGATCAATCAATAAGCTTACAAACCTTAAGAATTATAAACATATAGATGCCCTTGAGGTGTAATATATTTAGCAAGAGAAACGAAGAAACCACAAACTGCAGAATGATTATCCAAGCCAAACTTTTGTTTCATTTTCATGCTTGTAGTCATGAAATTTAAACAAAACAAACGAAAATTAAAATGAAACACTCTTATAAACAACTAGGCCACTGAATATCCTCAAAACCAGAGGACAAAAATGTTTATAAATGTAAGGAGGAGGCAGCTACAAAAATATTGTATTCCTTGGTGGTGACTTTTATTATGATAAAATTTGACAGAATTGTTGGCTGCCAACAATGGAGACACATTGGGCGAAGCAGTTATCTCTGCATCACCAAAAATTTATATTAGGGGCACAGATGAAATAAATTTTAGAGACAATTAACGACAGATCAAGCATTTCGACAATAACTCAGAAAAACACAGTCATAGTATTGGATGCATTTATGTCTGAAATTTTAATCTGGTACCTTGTTTAGATCACAGGTGTAGCGATGTTTATACAGGTGACTTCAATACCGTTGACAGGGCCACTACTACCAGCAGGTGTCCATAGCCTCCGCAGGGATGACATTTAACCCACACTAGTACCCCTATTTCATCCAAGAGTCATCCATTCATGATAAAAGCATCCTCACACTTGATCAAATTAAAATACATACCTGAGGATCTTTGAAACCTGACATTGCTTTGCTGCCAGCAGGCTTGTTCAGTACCCCAACGAAGTTTCCTTGGTATCATGTGAGCATTTAACCACTGCCAACAAACCTGTTTAGTGTCCTAACGGGTTTACACACAATTCCCACACATTACAGTGCTTCCAACTCTCTAAAATTTGTTTGTAAATTTCCAGGAACTTCATGATATCTAAGAGAGCGGGGTGATATTGAAAATCTCACAGTCCAATAATGAAAAGATTGATCGTTTGAGAATTATTTTTCTATTCTGATGACTTTCATCACGATTTGGACAATCAGATTTCTGTTAAGAAATCATCTCTAGGATGGGGAAGCACGTTGATTTGTTCTCATTAAAACAGGGACGACGTTAGAAGTTTGTTAAGGATAATCGTGTCTTCCTGTGATTTTAACGAGAAACCAGAAACACTAATTTGGACAGAAACTTACTTTCGTTGATCTGAGTTTAGCACTTATTGTTTGGGTGCTTGAACTGTTATCAAATCTTGCTAATGAATAAGAATTATGATTCCCTTCAACAAATGAATGGTGATTCAGACATAATCATTTAGAAAACAAATCAAAAACAAGCAAAATGAAAAGAACCAAAATAAAAAATAGAAAAGAAAATTAAAAAAAATGTTTATAAGAGGGTGGATCAGAAATCATCAAGCGAGATATCTCTTGAGAGCCTGGCCATTCACTAGGAAAGTGTTCGGTTGTCCCTCCAAGTTATGCAGACGAAAAGAACTAGGACCCAATTTTTCAAAACTTACAAATGGTCCCAGCCACAGGTTTTGGAACTTGGTATGCTCTCCCTTACCCTCGTTCTCTTTGTCCCACTTGAGAACCAAATCCCCAACATCAAAATTCCTATCAGAAGATGAACTTGCATCAAACCAGATCTTCACAATTTGTTGGTGTTGATCCAGTTTCTGTTTTTCTTGTGTTCTCACCTCTTCTAATTTTAATAAAGCATTTATCTGGTTTTCTAGAGGACACTCTTCTTCTTGAACTTTTTGCAATAATTGTAGAGAAGGAAGCAAGACATGTGGGGGAAGGATGGCTTCTCTTCCATAAACGAGGAAGAAAGGAGAATTGCCAACGTAGGCTTTTGGGGTTACCCTATCAGCCCAAAGTGCTTTATAAAATGCATTGTGCCAATTCTTGTAATTTTCTGAAACTGTCCTTTTTATAATCTTGATTAAATTCTTATTTGTCGATTCGACTAGACCGTTCCCTTGAGGGTAGTAGCTAGCATAATACTTCAGTTTAATCCCTTTTTCTAGAGTGAAAACATTCATATCTAGGGAATAAAAATAAGAAGCATTGTAAAAAACCAGACATTCAGGAATTCTGAATCGAGTGATAATATGGGAGTTTAGAAAAGACACTACCTGATTGGTGTTAACCACTTTTAAAGGTAAAGCTTCAAACCATCTTGTAAAATAGTTTGTTGCTATGAGGATGTAATTTTGATGTTGTGAGGAAGGGGGATTTATTGGTCCTATAATGTCTAGGCCCCATTGTTGAAAAGTTGCATCTATAGTGAGATGTTGCAAAGGAAAATATGTCTTTTTCACCCGTCTTGCAGTGTTTTGATAGATCGTACACTTGCGGGACAGCGTATGGGCATCCTTAAACAAGGTAGGCCAATAATATCCAGCCCTTAGCACTTTGTGGGTAGTGGTATCTCCACCAAAATGACCACCAACATCACCGGAATGAAGTTCAACCAACACTTTTTCAGACTCCTCTTTTTCTAAACAACGCAGAAAAACACCATCAAAGTTCTTTCAAAATAATATATCATTGATTAATTGGAAAGATGAAAATTTAAGCCTAAGTGCTCTTTTGTTTTTGGGATCAATATTGTGAGGATCATTTCCATGCAACAAATAAAACTTGATATTCTCATACCATGAATTGGGCGTATTTTGTGCACAACTGATCTGCTTTTCGTTATGTTGATTTACAGTTGATGTATTTATTTGACTTTCTAATTCCTCAACTGAATCAGCCACCATTTTACAAAGGCCTTGACCTCTAACAATATAGGCAGGGGTTATTTCAAGATCATATTCCTGGAGTGATGTCATCCAATTTTCCCTTTTCTCACCCAGCTCTTTTTGCACTAACAAATTTCTTATAGCGGGGTAAGGAACGACAACTTTGGTCCTGGGTTTCAATAGGTAAGACCTGAAGTGTTTCACTGCTTTAAAAACAACATATGCATGTTGATCTACCACGGGGTAATTAATTTATGCTCCTTTAAAATCAGATCTCATGAAGGCAATGGGTATCTCGTTGCTTTCAACATTTTTCTATGTAAGCACAACAACATAGGATCTATCAGATGCAAAAGTGTATAAAGTGAAATCCTGAGAAAAATCGGGACTCATCAGGGAAGGTGCTTCTATTATTTATTTTCTAATCAAATCGAAAGTCTAACTTTCTTGTGGTCCCCATCTATACAAAACATATTTTTTAATTAGATTTTGTAGAGGTCTAACCATTTCAGAGAAACTCGGGACAAATTGTCTGACAAAATTAATCTTACCCAAAAAGGATTGCATGGCCTTTTTGGAAGAAGGAGGGGGAACTTTAGCAATGGCTTGGGTTCTCTCGGGATCAATAATCATTCCATATTTAGATACTATAAACCCAAGCAGTTTCCCTTGTTCTACTCCAAAGATTGATTTTTTGGGATTGAGAGATATGTCAAACTTGCGGCATCGTTCTAAGACAACCCTAAGGTGAGGCAAGTGATCTTTCTTGTTTTTTGAAAAGATAGTGACATCATCAAGATAGACCACAACTGACTGGTTAATGAGGCCATGTAAAGAAATATCCATTGCTCTCTGAAAAGTGGCATCGACATTTATCAGTCTGAAAGGCATTTTCCTGTAGGCGTAAGTGCCCCACGAGGTATGAAAGGTGGTTTTAAGCTGGTTCGAAAGAGACATAAGGACCTGGTTGTATCCTGAAAATCCATCTAATAAAGATAGTCTTTCGGAACCAGATACTTGTTGTAGAATTTGTTCCATTGGAGGAACATGGTAGTTGTCTTTATCAGATGCTCGGTTTAAATTTTGAAAATCAACACAAAGTTGAATTTCACCACTTTTCTTCCTTACAGGGACTAAGTTAGACACCCATTGACTATGTCTAACCAGAAAAATTATATTTTCAGTTAGTAATTTATTCAGTTCCTTTTTAACGGTAGGTTCCAATTTAGGATGCATTTTCCTCATTTTTTGTTAGAAAGGCTGAGTCTGGAGTTTCATAGGGATCACATGTTGTATGATGTTTGGGTCAAAAGTTTTTAGATCGTTGTACGTCCAAGAAAATACATCTTTAAATTATTTAAATAATTTTATAAAAGTAGATCTTTCCTGTTCAGAACATCCCTTTCCCAGATTAATATTTTGAGGATTATCTCGTGTTCCTAAATCTACGATTTCGTAGAGCAAAGAGGAACTGCTAGTTTTTCAATTGACTATCCCTCTAAACTTGTCACGTAGGTCATAAAACTTCTCTAATCTCACAACATATTTGGGGATAGATTTTACCATCTCGGATGATGATTCGAGAGATCAAGGATCGGATATTACCATGAAATATCGAAGATTCTCGTCGTGAGTGCCTTCATCAATAACTGCATCCTGGAAGGTGTCTTCCATATGCAGAAAGTTGATGATCTATTGATCATCATCAAATACTCTCCAATTTGTGATGTTGTCTGGAATCGATGGCCTGAATAACAATTCGATCGAAAATGTGTTAGGATAAAGACCTTTAGTGGGCAACAATTTAGAAGCAACATTGGCTAGTAAATCAACTTCTGAATTACTCATAGTAGGAATGGAATTTATATCAAATGATAGAAATTTGTGTATTAAACCCCATACCTCAGTTTGGTAATTCTTCAGATGTGGTGAAAAACAATGTATTGTGTTTCTTACTTGTTTGACTATGATTTCTGAATCACCAAATACTACCAAATTTTGCACGTCCATGTCCAACGCTTTCCTAAGTCCCTGTAGAAGTGCTTCATACTTTGTTGTGTTGTTAGTACATTCAAACTCTAATCGACAAGCAATACATGTTTTATTACCTATAGGTTTGATAAGCACACAACCAACACCTTCCCCTTCTCGAGATTTGAATCCATCAAAATGTAGGGACCGGATTTGTGCGTCATTAGCAATATTTGGCGTATTTGGTGAAACGGGTGCCTGAGTATAGGTTGTTACTTCAGATTGTTGTTCTAGATCAGTAATAGAGGAAATTTCGGTCATGAAGTTACCAAAAAAGGTATTCATTCCTTGCGTTTCAATCGAATTTACGGTGGTAATGAAAGGCTCATTTGGATCGTTCAGATCTGTCATGGTATGCTTAAGGTAAGGTTCTCTGTTTATTCTGATCTTGTTGGGATGTCCATTTTTAGGCAGCCACAAATGAGACTAGTCTGTAGCAAAATAACCGTGTAGTTGTTCTAACCAATCTCTTCTTAAAAACGGGGCATAAACTTCAGGAATGTCAACTACAATAATATCGATTACTTGATGAACTTTGGGATTGGACGATAATCTAATCAACACATTTTTTAGTTCACCAATGACTTTGACATTCGTTCGATCTAGCTGAATGATTTTTAAATCAGAAGGTTTTACTTCTGCATTAATTTTCTGGCATACAGATAGAGGCATCACATTTGATGATGCACCAAAGTCAACCATACAATTATGTACATTCCTATTAAAAATTTCAAAAGTCAATAAAAAAGGGGGCACATTTTTTCATGCGGAAACAACAGAATTCTACTGATTTTTTATTGTTGTTCCTGAAACAGTTTTATCTAAGTTTCCTACAATTTTTTCTGATAAGTCCCTTTTGTCTTGATTTTCAGATGTCTTTTTACTTGGGACATTTTTAGTTGTATTTAAATCAATTTCTGCTGATTTTTTGCTGCTAACATCATTCTTTTTATTGTTTTCAGCAATGCTTTGAAGCATTTTCTGCAAAATAAGAGGAAATTTCAGCAATTCAAAAACATAAATATTTGCCCTTAATTTTTTCAGATATTGAATTAAATCATACTCTAAAACTGGGGCAGCTAGGTTTTGTCTAGTTTCAGTTTTCTTTGGTTGTTTTGAAAACACATTTTTACTTGTTTCGGTGGAGACTTGTTTTGTGTTTTACTTCTAGTGTTGTAGGGGTGAACAGTTTCAAAATTTGCTTGAAAAATACTGTCCGACAAGTGCCCAGAAATGGGAAGAGATGAGTCTTCCTCTTCTGGTACCTCTTCCTCAACTGTATCATCAAAATTTTTAGGAGGAACAGAAACATAATTATCATGTGCTTCCAATATCGTTTGCAAAGCATACTGTAAACTTTCAAAATTTAGACCTTTTGTGGTCGGGTTTGGCCGGTTTGGAGGGAAAGGTTTTCTAAAAGGAGGTTTGAAACTTCCTTTACTTGTAAATGCCTCCTCGACGGGTCTTTTCAAATCAACGACCTGATTGGACAGTTTCTGGGAATCTTTCTGCAAGCTCTCCAAGTCTAATGTTTCTTGTTGATTTTTAGGTTGAGGAGGCCTAGTGAGAATTTCTATTTTCTTCTTAGAAGACGAAGTTGTTTCAGCTTCACTACTTATATTATCTTTTAAGCTCAATATATCTTTCTCAATTTGACTTGCCTCCTCAAAGGCTTCAAACAATGTGTTCTTTTTGGACCTTTTAACCCATATGGCTATGTTGTTATGTAGGGCCTTCGTATAATATGCAACAATTAGGTTTTCTGCAGACATCGAATCTGCAAGGATTTTGTTTTTTAGTGTTAGGAACCTCTGGTTAAAGTCTTTAACTCTTTATTTAGGATTCATATTTAAGCTAGAGAGTTCCATTACCAAGACTTCTGGATATTTATCATCTCCAAATTTTTCTAAAAAACAAATTTTGAACTTGTCCCAAGAGACGATGGTCTGAGGTTGTTGGAAAAAATACCAGGTCGAGGCATTTCCCTCAAAAGTGTAAGGAAATAGTCTGCACATGACATCTTCATGTTCGACACTCCAGAGTCTAACAGTTAGTATAAATTTCTTGATGTGATCCTCGGCTAATTGCTTCGAATCTAGATCAAATTTGGGCAGCCATTTCTCTGGATGTTTAGGTAATGGGTGTTGGGGTCCAAGTACAGCCACGACATCTTGATCGAGCCAAGGTCTGGCAGGATTATTTTGGTTTGTCATGGGATTTTGTGGAGTCAAAGGTTGAGATGGTTCAGATGAAGAACTACCTTCGTCCGAGGAATCACCTCCCGAAGAAGGTGGAGAAGAACTAGATGGAGACGGTGGAATACCAGATCCTCTGGCACCAGGGATAAGTGCTTCAACATGATTGGTAATATTACCAGTCCCTATAGTGTTTCTAGGTAGACTAGTGCCTTGAAGTTGTTCTTGAAGATTTGTAAAGTCAAGAGGTTGATTGAGTTGTCTACCAGATTGTCTAATATGGAATAAGGCACTTTGATTTCTTATGAGTGACTGGTGGACAATTTCTTGAACATCAATCCCTTGAGGGAGTGGTGTCACTGGTTCGACGGGAATATCAGGGTTATCGTTTGAGGTAGTAGTTGTTTCAAGTGTAACATTTGTGTCGAAGCGATTACGCGTCACGACAGGAGAACGGTTGTTTGGAGGGGTCTTGTGACCTCCACGTGCCATCAATTAATCTCAGACCCTCCTTCTAGCACCATTTGTTGACGAGCATAAGTGACACACCGTCAACTGGAAGGTCAGATCCAGACCAGGGTTGTCTAATTAACCCAAGTCGTTTGGAATGAACTGACCCAGCGAGTTTAATGCCTCCGTTAGCCAACTAAAGTCCTAAAAATAATAAAAGAAATAAACTAATATAAATCTATGATACTAACAATATATGTTTACTAATTACAAGTGTTCAACTAGAAACATGAATATACAGATGATTATAAACAATCTATATACAGTTTGCAAGGTTTACTTGAAATCTTGCGAAATGAATGTTCATAATAGTGTTTTTAACTAAGATAAAGAAAGAACGGAAATCCTTTTGTCTTTCGAATGTTTAAAGATTTTAAACTAGCAAATACAATTGAAACAATGACACAAAAATAGTCAAAGCTAATTAATGCAATCATTGTTTCATTAATAAATAATTTAACAAAATAACACACATACCAATCTGTAGTTGATCAACAAAACTAAGTTTATCTTCCTGTGTTGTATGAGCTCCCAATTTGCCCTGTTTAAAGAGGAAACCTATGACAGAGACAGATATAAATATTCCTAAAAAAATTCAAGGAAGATTTTGATGCATGGAGTAAAGTTATAACAACAGAATCATAACTGATTAAAAATCATGTGATCTTATGATAATCAATAACTAAGAACAAAAGAAAACTCAATTCAGAGTATTGTTATTATCCATCATTTAACATCTGGAATAAACTCAATAATAATGAAATGATCGATTAATCGCACATACAAAATGAACGACAGGTTATGGACAACATCTAAATATTTGACAATATGAAACACCATATGATGACAAGGCTAAAGATAAATCAACCATAATAATATCTCATAATACAGAGGTAATGGAAAAACACAATGGAATAAGCATCACACAGGTCTAAAGCCAACGATGAATTGCTTTCTCATATCAATTCCCAAAATCACATGTCCATATTGTAGTCCAGCCAAAAGTTGTCCTTACTACTAAACAACAACCACCATTTAAACTTGTCTTGGATTAACAACCTCTTATCATGCAAGATAGAGGGTAATCCCAGAAAAATAGATTTTTTTACAAAAATAGTATAACAACGAAACACTCCTGTAGGACTCTGTTTATCAAAATTAATTACATAAATGACATAGTTTTATCAACAAAAAGAGAAATTACTAAACTATGCAACGCATGTCCATGATTACTTCTCCTTGTGAATAGCATCATAACAATTATTTTCCTGAAAATGAAAAAACGAAATCGAATTTTATAAAACCATACAAACTAACATTTATAAATAGACTAGCTACATAATTGTGAGACTCTGTAGCTAGTCTTATATTAACAAAGAAAATCAAAATAAATCTATCTAGTTGACTTTTACAACAGAATCAAATCAAAGAAAATCAAAACCATTTTTACCATTTTAGAGATTAGACGGTGAAGGGTCTGATAATTCTGAGTTAATGATAGCATTGAAATTTGTTGCGTTCTTGATAATCACACTACTGGCTCGTTTGGGCCTTTTACTTGCCCGATCTGTGCATGCTTTCAATTCTTGATTTTCTCTTTCAAGCAAGGATTTTCGAGCTGCCAGATGTTTTAACTGTGTTTGGAGATATGGTACATCTTTGTAGTAACGTTCAACCCAGTGAAAACAATTATCACAGTGTACAGGTGTTATGACAGGTAGAGGTTGAGTGTACTCTACAATGGGTTCTTTGGCCTTTTCTGTAGCCTGCTTCAAATCGTGGCTTATACCAGCAAAGCCTTCTTGATTTTTTAGGAACGGAGGTAGTTCAGAAAAAAAATCATATTGTATAGCTTCACTACCGGTTTCATTTCTGAAACATTGGTTATCCACATCTTCTCGGGCAAGAAATTCATTGATCTCATCATCGGTCAAGTGATCATCGACCTCGATCACTAAGATCGAGCTTAGATGATCTTGATGTCGATTTCTCATACTCTTGGACATTAACGTGCCTGGTCTCTTATTTACAAAACTCAAATCAGAGTTACCCTGTTTCTTCTTTTTGCGATTTTTCTTAATAGTTGGTTTGCCAATAAAACCCTGATTCGACTCAACAGTAGGAGTAGGAGAAACTATTTCCTTAATACATCTATTACCTCCTCTAATGATTTTCTGGGCATGAAATTATATCATGGCCTTTTTCCCAAAGGGTTTCGCATAGCAACAAAGTTTGGTTCAGTGGTCACATGGTCTCCATGTGGATCAATACCTTGAATTTTGGTAGTAGGGTTACAAGGACTAGGGTTCGTACTTAAATGCAGAGGCGGTTCTACTGTGTTCTTGGGTAGGGTGAAGTTATTCCTGCACAAGAAATCTTCCCAGGTATCCCCGGTCTGAGCTAGATGCGACAACAACAGAATCTGAATAAGCCCATGGTGGAAAAGGCTATACAAAGGGTTTAAACTTTTTTTCTGATAATGCTTAGACATTTTATGCAGGCTCATCAATAGATAGAAAGGAATATTTAGCTTGAACCCTAGGAAAATCATCAACAGGAGGATGTCATACAAAAACACTAAGTCATACCTACCCTCACAAGTTATGAATTGTTTAAGAATTAGAAGCAGGTCGTGCCATCGGGTTTTTAAGAGAGTAATAGGTGTACCTTTAGGGCAGCATGTCTATTTCCTAGAGACCATGAACAGACTCCAAGGCACGCCTTATAGCTTGGCATTTTTGAACCATTTCTCTCCCTCCTGTGACAATCATGTAGCTTGTGCTATAGAATCCTCGATTACTTCGAGTTGCAGATCCCCAATTTTGGCTTTAGAGCCATCAAACGACTAAGCAAAATCTTGTGCAACTGCCAAGTTATAACCCTCAAAATTTCAAATGAAAATGTCCCAACCATGTGCTTGTAAATCGCTTATGGCATTTTCGTGGGCGATAATGGCTTGAGATCCATTAGGTTCAATTCGAACCACGAGAGCCATGGTTGCTATCAAACAGACACAGTAAATGCAACGAGATGGAGGTTTCGTTTTCCAATACACAAACAATAGGGAGAGATCTGTAAAATTGGAAGAGGCTCGATACCTATGGACTTGGGAGGCTATCATGCTTGCTAATTTGAGCTTTGAGTGACAAAGAACCAGAGGACGCACAGGCTTGAGAACCACTATGCACAATGGACATTAAACCCAAACCATTATCAGCTACCTATTCGAATAATGAATGAGAATCTTAATTGTGCAGGACAATAGGATGATGTGGAATTGTAAGTACATCAGTCCTGTACCAGGGTGATAGGATTGTGATATGACTAATAAGAAGCATATTTTGAATTTTAACCCAAAGTTCTGCGCGGTTAGGCATATGAAATATCAAAATCATATAATCAACCATAGATACAACCAAGTCATATTTACCATAGTGAATAAAATTGTGGCAATGGATCAATCAATAAGCTTACAAACCTTAAGACTTATAAACATATAGATGCCCTTGAGGTGTAATCTCTTTAGAAAGAAAAACAAAGAAACCACAAACTGCAGAATGATTATCCAAGCCAAACTTTTGTTTCAATTTCATGCTTGCAGTCATGAAATTTAAACAAAACAAATGAAAATTAAAACTAAACACTCTTATAATCAGCTAGGCCACTGAATCTCCTCAAAACCAGAAGACAGAAACATTTATAAATGTAAGGAGGAGGTAGCTATAACGCCCCCGGCCGTCATCCCACTGGTCGGGCAAACGCTACTATGCGGAACAACATCATACTTATATATATATATATATATATATATATATATATATATA
>ML786975.1:23952-35986 GCA_009831015.1 Picea engelmannii
CCATCTCTCACTAGAGTGGATAAGCTTGGAGTTCTTTCACCCATATTTTCATCTTTCATTGTAAGGAGAGCAATCAGTTGAGGGCCTCAAGAGCCTTCCATTGGAGAGGGAAGGGACCCAAGTCCTCTTTCTCCATTGTGTATTTTTGGATTTCATCAATCAGACCAGCTTATATATTGGTGATATTGGTCCATTTTCATTTGTTTTTACTTTTGTTCCTATGCTCATAGTTTCATTTAGTTTTTGTTTAATTCTTGTTAATAGCTTTGTTGTTTTCTTTCTAACCTTTTACCATACAACTGTCATGACTAGCAGAGCCCAACTAGGCATGTAAGTACTCTCATTTTGCTCATCAAACGACGAATAGAGTGCAAACATAAAGTACCAACAAATTATTTCAAGTGGCTCGTTGTACATCAAGATCATATCTTATGACTATATCAATAAAACCTAGGCCAATAACCCTTTTCACACAATGGGAGAATCTATCATAACTCATTGAATGCTATTTGTGGGTTGACTCATCATCGTTATTCAAGGAAAACCATGCCACCTGGAATAACTAGTTGGTAGCCTGTAAGGGGGCATGTTTTCACTCCTACTAGATGCCTTTGGGTCTTGGTCCATTAACCTATTTCCTTACGTCCGAGGAAAACAAGCTCTTAGCCAATCAGAAGAAGTTTTAGAACCAAGACCAACAACTCGATTGAAAGTAGACATGGGTGGTAAAACATCGTTTATGAGTTGAACTAGGTAGTTGGATCAACATAGTAATGGGAAATTGTACAAAATCCTTTTGAGGCTAGGGTAAAAGTGTTCGATGTTGGTTGATTGGTATTAGTGTTGTTGTCATTGTTGGTTGATTGGTATTAGTGTTGTTGTCATTGTTGCTTGTTAATAAATTAATCAATGAAGCAACCACATAACTAAGTTGTAATGTAAGGTTGATATGCATTGTTTTTTTTCCTCTGTATCGTCCCATTGAGACATTGCAAAGTCTATTGCAACCTGATAAGATATATAAATGAAAGAGTATTTTGGCCCCCCGTTAATTTTTTGAGCACATTTCCCTTATGTATGAATGTCTTAATACAATTGTCTTAGTTCTTTTCCTTGTTTACAAATTATGGTTCTTATATTCTTCGATTATGTTATGAGTTTGTTTATCCAATTTTCCTGATTAGTTAGGTTTTCTGCATGCATAAGATGAATGAATGATAGGGTAAGAATATGGATAAGGTTGTGGTAATCCTACTATGTTTTCCATGCATCTTTGAAGTCTTGATTGTGGTTTGGGTGAGATCTCCTTCCCTTTTGGAGGATTGAAAATGCCAGTGCATCTAGACTACAATGGGGCTTTTATTGGTAACCTATGAGAACCCGGGTCTCAATCAAGAGCGAACATTCCCTCAATAACGTTTTTGAGTGGGAGAGATACATGGCATTCAAGTTTTACACTTTGCATGATAATATGGGTAACATCCATATTTCTCATTATATGATTGACGTGACTATCACGACATGAATTACTTAAAATACAAACAATTTGGGTTTTACACTTTGCATGGGATTATGGCTTTTGAGTCAACAAATTGGGATTACGGTTTTACACTTTGCACAGGATTATGGGTGGGGTGGCGGTTCTCTAACACCCACTAGAAACTAGAACAGAAAAAGAACAAGGAAACCATTATACACACAAAAAAGGAAACCTATAGGGCAATTATTTGAGTAGAGAACCAAATAAAATGCAAAATACACCACTTCCTTTCCCACCTCGACCAAGTGCATGATTGGAAATAGAATGTGGAGCAAGATCTAGAGTAGAACTACCAGTAGGATTTGTGTACAAGGATGGATTGCGGAGTAGGATCCAAAGCAACCAAGGAAGTTTAGAAGTTTGTGAGGATAAGTGTAGTCTCAAACAAGTGTGACAACCAAACCACTAGAAATTGAATGCAGAGTAGGGCCTAGAGCAAAAAACTATAGTTGAACAAAATGTTGAATGAAAGAGACAAATAATATGTGAGGATAAACATAGTCTAGGACAATTTCAATGACTATACCATAAAAAATGGAATGCAGAGCCAAACCCAAAGAAAACACCAAAGCTGAACTAAATGTTGAACATGTGAATTAGATAACCCATGAGGATAAATGTAGTCTCCGACTAGACCATTGGAAATGGAATGCAAAGTAGGACCTATACATAAACAACAGAGTTGAACTAGTCCCATAGAAGGAAATTTTGATGGGGTAGGTGAGTAGAACTAATGGTAGCATCCATAGAGTAGGCCCAACGGGGCACTAGAATGGAATGATTGAGCGGAATGAATGACATGTGGAGCACCTGCAACATGACTAGATGTGAATTTCAAATCTTAACACACACTGCATGAATTTCCAAAGGATACCATCATGGTCGGAGGTGCCATGTAATTCCCTAATGTTATGCATCTGCGTTGCATTTCATACATGTTTTTGCTTGCAATCACACCTCATAGTGGCAACCATATCATCTGATTGTTATTGTATCCATTGCAGCATGCATTGGTTATTTATCCTCGTTGGTGTCGAAATAAAAGATCCTTACCACTAGAGCATGATCGTGGAAGTCCCCAACATGGCACTAGCAAGGTACCATGGTGGTAAGCACCAATTACACCCATTGGGGACTATTTTTATCCTTATTGACTCTTTAACCTAACATGTCTCTTCCTCTTTTTATTCTAATATTTAAAAAAATATTTATTTAAAAAGTAGAGTTATGTTTTTTATTCATATCTTTAACAAAAGGCGTGTCTATGTGATGGAAGTTGTTTGGATTTTCATAATTAGTTTTACCGTGTCATCAAAAGGAGTTAACACACCTCTAACGAGCCAAGCAAACTTAATTTAATTACACAGTTACTTTATTTTTATCACATAATTATAAATTGATATTATATTCCTCATTCTTATTAATTTTCTCTTAGGATTTAAGGTTCATGATTCCTACAAATTATTCATAAACAAAAGTTAATAAAAAATTATTTAATTTTTCAATTTCAAACCAAATTGCCATATAGCCTTCTATATATTCATCTTTATGGAGAAGAGGTTAAAGTGCAACCATAATCTTGTATTTTGGTTACATAATTATAAATTAATATTATATTCCTCATTCTTATTAATTTTCTCCTAGGATTTTAGGTTCATGATTCCTACAAATTATTCATAAACAAAAGTTAATAAAAAATTATTTAATTTTTTAATTTCAAACCAAATTGCCATATAGCCTTTTATATATTCATCTTTATGGACAAGAGGTTAAAGTGCAACCATGATCTTGTATTTTGGTTTTGTGTTCATGAGATATCGTTATAATAATTTCTCTAATAAAGCCCCCCTCTCTCACCATAATTTCTCTAATAAAGCCCCCTCTCCCATAGAGGGTGGGAGGGACGGGCTTTATTAGAGAAATTATTAGTGGGAGGGGGGGGCTTTATTAGAGAAATTATAATAATAATTTCTCTAATAAAGCCCCCCCCTCCCACCTCTCTAGGGAGAGCTTTATTAGAGAAATTATTATTATAATTTCTCTAATAAAGGCCTCCCCTCCCACCCTCTAGGGGGGCTTTATTAGAGAAATTATAATAATAATTTCTCTAATAAAGCCCACTCTCCCCCTCCCACTAATAATTTCTCTAATAAAGCCCCCTCTCCCCCTCCCACTAATAATTTCTCTAATAAAACCCCCTCCCCCCCTCCCACTAATAATTTCTCTAATAGGTGGAAACTACCATTTTAGTTTTGGAATATTCCCTTATAAAGTACTAACAAATGATTTCAAGTGTATCCTCTTATAAAGTACTAACAAATGATTTCAAGTGGTTCGTTGTACATAAAGATCTTATGACGATATCAATAATCTTATGACAATATCAATAACAATATCAATAAAACCTAGATCATAACTCATTGAATGTTATTTGAAGGAAAACCACGCCACATGAAATAACTAGTTGGTGGTCTCTTACTAGATGTCTTTGGGTCTTGGTCCATTAACCTATTTCCTTAGGTATTAGAACCAAGACCAATAACCCTTATTATTATAAGTTTTTTCATTTATTATTATAATAATAATAATCTATTTTTAAGGTCACGGTACCCCTTCTCACCAAATTTGAAGGGTAAAGTGTACGGATGTATACATACCCTACCCCTCTGGATTTGAAATTGTGACCTTTTAGGAGGAAACACATGTTCTTAACCACTGGACCCACTCAAACTGTAATAAAATTTTTCCCAACAATCAGGAATCCACTTAAAGTGCGGAGAAATAAAACTTCTCCAACACAGAGAGTCACCCAAAATAAAAAAATAAAAAATAATCCCACCCAGCTCTTCTCTGCCAGTTGTAAATTTAAACGTGTCCACACACACAAATATATATATGCATGCGTATGTTCCACATTCAGTCATTCGCCGGACTTGTTCATTCGAATTGTATTCACCATTACTGCCGCTTGGCTTCGGCCTTGGCCATATGCAGGAGCGAAGACAACTATATGAACGCTATACTACTGATTGAAACGAAAACAAAACAGGCGGCCAGAGATATCAGCAAATATCAGGCAGGTAAGTTTGTTGTGCTCAGCTCCCTCTCTCCTGTTTATGTTGTTCTTGAGCTTTTGTCAAATCTCTCGTTGCTTTTCGCGTCTGGATGTATGAACGATTATACATTACTGTTATGAATCCTGTCTGTAGTAATTTTGTTTCGAGTTATATCGCTCTATTGCAGTGGTAGGTTGTTGGTATACTGAACAATAAAATTGCTTATATGGGTATTAATTGCCGTTTATAGCATGCGGTATATTTTCCGGTGGTTTGAAAACCCAGCATTCTGGACCTGTGTGATGCTATACTATTTGCTCTATAATTACGTGGTTTGTAAGAGAGAAAGAATTTGTTTAAGCAGTCAGATCCTAATCGTCTGGTTCGAATCCTGATATCGTCTGGTTCGAAACCTGATATAGGTTGTAAGAGGCCGAAAGTAAATGCATGGAAAAAGGGGGTGTGTCCATTGCATCCCCAGAGTCACATGGCAAAAATGATTGAGTTGGTCAAATTTCCTCTATCCACTGCTGGGTTAAGAACCTCAAATTTCCTCTAAACAAATTTCCTAGTTTAGTTATGTGTTGTGTCTTGATGCCTGTTTCTGTTGTGTTGTTCATGATTGTGGTTTTTCAAAGGGTTTTTTGTTTCTGTTGTGTTGTTCATGATTGTAGTTTTTCAAAGGGTTTTTTGTTTCTGTTGTGTTGTTCATGGTTGTGGTATTGCAAAGGTTTTTTTTGTTTGTTAATGGAGTGTAGAGAGTATTTTTGGTTAGGTGAAGGATTTGAGGGATACACATTTTTCAAAATTATCTAAAACTTGCCCTTAGCTCCAATCCAACTTGCCCTTAGCTCCAATCCTTTAGGTATAAGCTTACTTCATCATGAGTTTACTTCATCATGGATAAAAGTGCTTTGACTTTGGGTTAGTGTTTTGACTTTCTTTAACAGAAATATTGATTGATAGTTAAGCATTCCAACTTTGCCATATTGTTTTCATGAATCAATTTGGCTCCAATCCCTTAGGTATAAGCTTAGTTCATCATTGATAAAAGTGCTTTGACTTTCCTAACAGAAATATTGATTGATAGTTAAGCATTCCAACTTTGCCATATTGTTGTTATGAATCAACTTGGCACAGGGGAGGGAAAATGGTTCCATATGTTTATAATTTAGTTCATCATTGATAAAGTGCTTTGTCTTTCTTAACAGAAATATTGATTGATAGTTAAGCATTCCAACTTTGCCATATTGTTGTCAGGAATCAACTTGGCACATGTGAGGGAAAATGCTTCCATATGTTTATAATTTGGATCTTCATTAGACCCACCATTGAATTTTGGAGTTTATGGAACATTCAAAGGAAGCCATGTTGTCAAAATATGTAGGGTTAGTAGGTTGTGAAACAAGTGAGCATAATTCTATATAAAGAGAGGTGAGGGAAAATGCTTCCATATGT
Source organism: Picea engelmannii (assembly GCA_009831015.1). Taxonomy (NCBI): domain Eukaryota; kingdom Viridiplantae; phylum Streptophyta; class Pinopsida; order Pinales; family Pinaceae; genus Picea; species Picea engelmannii. The sequence continues at coordinate 30,007 of ML786975.1, forward strand.
TTATAATTTGGATCTTCACTAGACCCCCCATTGAATTTTGGAGTTTATGGAACATTTTAAGGAAGCCATGTTGTCACAATATGTAGGGTTAGTAGGCTATGAAACAAGTGAACATAATTCTATATAAAGAGAGAGTGTTCAAATTGTCTTAGACTTTGGTGTCTATTGGTGATATAAGAGTTTGGTTGACCATCATGTATAATAGGTTATTTTAGAAAAGGGAAAGATCAAGTTTCACTAAGTAAGATTTTGTGTGCACCCTCAAATAGATTTGGAAACATTGAAAACTTCCAAAAAGTCACTCTAACTAATTAAGAGATAAATCTAAGCATACATATCAAGGTTGTTTTAATTAGGAAGATCATGTCTAATCATATATATCAAGGTTGTTCTAACTTCTAATTAGGAAGATCATGTCATCCACGGCCATTGTGTGTATAGAAGTGCCTTAGAAATTTCACACATTCAGTGCCCTGAAAGGGGATGGATGTATGATGAGAAAGAAGTGCAAAATCTATAGATGTATGATGGGAAACAAGTGCAAAATCTATACACTACATATGAGATCCCCCTTGCAAGGATGGAGCTGCCCCCTTGTTGGGTTTAGACCTCATAATGTAATGTGGGTAGCGCCTGTTAATCTACTAATGTCCTTAGAAGCTAAGTTAACTAAACATTATGGTTGAGAGTAACTATTACATCAAAATCCCCTAAGACTTCCAACAACCTCATCTGCTTAGAATACTATCTTAATATAGAGAATAAACGTACCCAAATTTTAAACTTGAATCATCCTCACTACAAACACTCCTACTTATAAATAAACCATAACCTAAAATATTAAAATTTATATTTTTTTATTTAAAAAAAATTCAAACATATATATTTCATATAATATCCATTTCCAATACATAATGTTTCATATCACTATCCATTTTCAATACACAATTTTTAAATGAGACTCTACTCAAGTAGTTTCATTGTCCCTCTCTACCTCTATAACTATTACATGGATTTAGTGTGTGCTTGTTAGTGTTATTTGAAGTTTGAACTCATACATTTTTTATGTAATAAATATAACAATGAGTTTATGCTATAGTTGAAAACTTCTTGGCGTATACTCGCCTAACAAACCAATCAAAACTCATTATTACTCGCTGTAACTGGATCTAATTAACTCCTCGATCAGGCATGGCATGCCCATGGTTGCCGAATTGGCAAATAGTCCAAGTTTTACTAGCCTCGGGACTTGATTTCGTGCAGAGTTATTGATGCCGAGCCATAAAACTTTTAACTATTAAAATAAAAAGTAAAAGTTTGCAGTTATTTTTAGGAGGGTTTATGGACCAATAACGTAGCATTAAAATAAATCATACTAATTTTAATAATGAGATGAGTCTATGGTTTGTGATTTGGATCAGTAAAGCCTTTGCAATTTTAGTTTAAAATATTTATTAGTGCAGTGAGTTTTGCAGAGGTTAATTTTTTAATTTTGTTTTCTTAAATGTTATTTTGGTTTATTGGTATGTTATATATTGATATCTTAAAATGTTAATTAGTTTTGGAAAATATATAATATATTTTATTACTAAATTATAAATATATATAAAAGTTAATTAGTTTTGGAAAATATATAATATAGTTTATTACTAAATTATATATATATTTGTATGAATGAGGAGTTGCTAAAAGATAATTGGTTGGTCTATAGTAGTATTAAAATGGTTTATGTTTAGGGAGAAAAAGGAGGTCTCTTCTCTCACAAATGAAGTCTTAGGAAGTAAGAGGTTTAATTTAGCTTGCAACACAATTTAGTTTTTTATGAACTAAATGTTTATAGGAAAAATGATTCATCGGGCTTATTGTAGATGTGGTCCAATTTTAGGTGAGTAAGATATACAGTCTCGAGATGTCTTGATTAAGCCATGCCTTCTAACCAAAATTTATTTGCGTTCAACAACCAAGGATCTAGGCTATGGGAGTAATGGTCGAGGCCATTCCCTCTAACCACCAACTTATTTTAGTTAATTGAGTTTGGGGAGGTCATATATTATGCATGTAACCTAGATTTCATTATCTCCAAATTGTTTCTCACTTCGATCATCCCAATTGTTTGTATACCATCCCTCAATTCTAATTTGAATTCTTGATCAAGAGGTGATAGAAGGTGGATCTTGTGGTAGAAAGATGTCATTACTAAGATAGCCCATTTTTTAGGTGCTTTGGGAGGAAAATTGTTATATCTTTAAAAGTAATGGAAGAGAGAAACCACAAAATAAATCTAAGTTGTTAGAAAAATGATGTAGCTCAACCCTTTCGATAAGGATTTATAGGGTCACGTGGCCAAAACTACACCACATCATGAAAGTAGCAGAGACGAGTAAAGTTAAATACATCCAAATTGGCGCTCCAACCCACTGGACAAGAATTAGGGTTTATAATTACAAAGTTCTTTTTGGCATGATGAGAAGTTCTACATGGTCTCTATAGTGCTAAGCTCTCATTAGTTTAATACCCAATCCAATAATGTACAAGTAAGTGGAAAAAATCTCAAAGACACTCAATAAGCCCATTAGGAGTACACACATTAATATTGTTATTATAAGTAGACATCTGCAAGAAATAATATTGAGTTATTATTATTATTATTTAACTCTTCCTTTCCCATGTTAATAAGTCGTTTTAATTGTTATCTCAAATGACACTTGCATTTTTTTTTTTTTAATCTCAAACCGTACCTTGATGGATAATTAAGATTATCTTAATAAAGTAATTAGTGGTTTTAAGATAGTTGTTCATGAAGAAAGAAAATGAATTATGGGTGTTTCTTCCTTGGTCAGGGTTTAGAATGAAAATTAGGTGTTTCTCTATGGGTAGGAAAAACCCTATCCTCCATGGATATTTGAGTATACCACCTAGAGAAGTCACATTGTAGGCTAGGATGTCCCTAAACAACCAACGTCTGTGTTTGAATTACGGTGTGTGCTCCCGACTTGACCTATTTCCAACAATCCATGTCTCTAAATCAATGGTTTCAATTAGAGAAATGGGAGCCATCCCTCTAGTGGATGAGCTCATTGCCTTCGAAGTGTTTGTCATTGTGGTCTTAAATAAATAAAATACCTCCGTTTTTCAAACAAATTTTGTGAAAAAGATTGACAAAATCCACAAGTTATCCATTCCATTTGCAAGACCAAAGAGAAAGCGCTAATGTTTGCTAATAAAATGTTGATCGACAAAGTCATGGGGTGTGTTCAAGCTTCAAAACCCTTGAACATTGGACTCAAAATAAATGGCTTCATTGTATGAAGGGTGGCATCTAATTCTACATTTGCGGTAAGGGGCATTTTGGTTTTCACTTTTAATTCAAGGAAGATCATTATTTAATTTTTTGGAGTGACCCTTGGTTTCTAACATCTAGTGGGTTGTATTTAAACATCTTGTCCTTAAACTTTGATCCAGAAGAGGAGTTTCCCTTGTCATTTTGGTGTGGGTCCCACTCCTTCTCCCTCTAAATCTCTAGGACAATGAAAGTTTCAAAGCAATCAATAACATGATGAGAATTTTTTTGGAGAAAATGTGACTTAGGTTGGGGCATGTTTCATATGTTCAAATATGTGTAAAGGTAAAACTAGAATGCTCCCCAAGGATTTAGAAATGTAGATGGATAACTGGACCTATATGAGGAGTTGGAGTATGAACAACTTTCTTTCAATTACAATAACCACCATGAGTATGTTGAATTCAATAAAAATTGACCAAAGGGTCCAAAAAGCCTCCCTCTTGAAGCCTCTCAAGAAGTAAGAAGAATTTGATAAAGTCCCCCAGCCCTCAAAGATACGAAAAAAATACCCCTAGTCCTCTTCCTAACCAAGAGACAAAGAAAATGCTAGTTCGAGTCAAAATAAATTTCTTACACTAGAGTTAGCTCTAGATGGGGATGTTTCCCCAAAATAAAAAGTTCCCACCTCTCCTTGCAAATGAGAAAGGAGAGACCTATTCTCCTTAAGAACATCAAAAGGAAGAAATAAATGATAGTTTTTCCTCAACCAACTTTTGAATAACATAAAATATGAGAAACTCTTAGAAATGACCCAAGATCGTTAGGGAATCCAACTAATCCTTCCCTCTTGAGCTCAAGCCCATGAATTGTACAACTAAGAATATTTTAGATATCTAGACATGCTCTAAAAGATTTCAATTATCTTTGATTTTGAGGATTATAGGGAGCTCCAAAATGAAAAGTATCAAGAACTAATGGGAGTAGTGAAACCCTCGCTACGTAGAGTAAAAAAAATATCACTATGCTGCTTCGATCCCTCTCATGAGAGGGAGAAACAAAATTATGCTAAGAGAATGAGAGATAAAATGAAACACGGATTTGGGGACCCAACCCAATCTTTAGTCGTGTCTTTCAATTGACAAAAAGTTTGATTCATCCACTTTCTTGTAAGATCTATTTTTTTTTTGGGTGATATACAACTAGTTTTTAATAATATTCATGTCTAGTCATAAAAAAAAAATTTTGAACTATATGCAACATATATAAATAGATATATTTAAAAAAAAAAAATCTTTTTATTTTGAAATATATATATTTATTTTTTTAATATAAATTCAAAATTAAAATAAATTTAAAATCAATATTATTTTTATTATTATGTATAGATAAAAATAATAATAATAGAATAAATTATTATAAATTTATTTTATTTTATTTTTAATTTTTAAATATTTAATACATAAAATAAATTTAAAATAATTATTATTTTCATTATTATTTATAAATAAAAATTATAATAATAAAATAAATTTATTTTAATTTTATATTTTTTAAAATATTTAACACATAAAAAATATAGCTAGAAAGCATAAATATCTAATTCCTCTTAATATTTAAAAGATTATAAATAAAGGTAAAAATAATCTATACTAAATAATAAAGAGAAATACAATTACAAATTATTATTATTTTTTTTTTTTGTTTGTTAATTTGTGCGGGAGCGCGATGTGGGGGGACTACAAATTATTATTTTATTAAATGGATAAATAAACATTGATTATAAATTACATAAGCTATATAAGTAAAGTCTATGAAGGTATACATACCCTACCGCCCTCTGGATTTGAACCTGTGACCTCTTAAGAGGAAACACATGTTCTTAACCATTAGGTCAACTCAAGCTGTATATTGAAAAAGTTAACTTAATATTTATATTGTTGATGATGATAGTGGTTAAGAAATTAAATTTGGTTTAAGAAAGGTGATGAATTATTTAATTTATTTTAAAATTTTATTTGTATTAAAAAAATTTGAAAAAAAACTCCTAAATTATTATAGGAGTTTGGGTCCATTAACCTATTTCTTTAAGTCCAAGGAAAACATATAGGCATGGTATATAGTGTTGAGTTAGGTTTGACTTTCTATTAGTTCATCGTTGACCATAAAATATACATCCCTTTATCTAAAGTTTTAAAAAATAATGATTAATTTTAAATTTTAAATCTCTTATGTATATTGAAAAAGTTAACTAAATATTTATATTGTTGATGATGACAGTGGTTAAGAAATTAAATTTGGTTTAAGAAAGGTGATGAATTATTTAATTTATTTTAAAATTTTATTTTGTATTAAAAAATTTTGAAAAAAAACTTCTAAATTATTATAGGAGTTTGGGTCCATTAACCTATTTCTTTAAGTCCGAGGAAAACATATAGGCATGGTATATTGTGTTGAGTTAGGTTTGATTTTCTATTAGTTCATGGTTGACCATAAAATATACACCCCTTTATCTAAAGTTTTAAAAAATAATGATTAATTTTAAATTTTAAATCTTTTATGTATATTGAAAAAGTTAACTAAATATTTATATTGTTGATGATGACAGTGGTTAAGAAATTAAATTTGGTTTAAGAAAGGTGATGAATTATTTAATTTATTTTAAAATTTTATTTTGTATTAAAAAAATTTGAAAAAAAA
>ML786975.1:60045-83371 GCA_009831015.1 Picea engelmannii
ACCTTTTTAACTTTCTTCCTTAATTCAACTTGATCTTTTCTAATGATAACTTCATTTATAAATATTTATAGTCATTACAACTTATTTTGACACACATCAATCTATCTTTATCTTTATGTTAGATTATTTTTCCCAACCTCTTTTCTTCTATGATGTAAGTTGTTTCAATTTGCCATTTATTTCTTAGTTCTTCTTTGTTCTTTTATACCAAAAATTATGAGGTTCAAAACTCTCTACTATGACTTTGTTAGGCCTACGAACCCCCTCTCCCTTTTATTCAAAATCACCTCAAATATAAGTTCAAATTCAGATATAAACCCAATTCACCCCAAGTATAAGTATAAACCCTTCACATTCACGTCAAAATATCAAGGTAGGTATAAACCCTTCACCTTCAATTCACTATAGGTATAAACCTCCATCGAAATTGACCCCAATAAAATTGACGACACAGTAGAAACTCTTCACCTTTCAAATTCACCACAAGTACAAACCTCCATTCAAATTTATGTGAAAATATAAACCCTTCACCATTGAATTATATATATGATTAGTTTAAGCCATTAAATATTTTGAATTTTATTAAAAAAAAAATAGAAATTAATTTACATTGAATATTTTTAGTATATTAAAAAGTTTTATAAAAAATTATTTACTATTTTTTGTTTCAAAATATTTGGTTTTTAATTTAGTATAATAATTTATTTATGAGTTTTTTTCAAGATTTTTTAATACAAAATAAAATTTTAAAATAAATTAAATAATTCATCACCTTTCTTAAACCAATTTTATTCTCTTAACTAGTATCATTATCAACCATATAAATATTTAGTTAACTTTATATAATTTACAGCTTATGTAATTTATAATCAATGTTTATTTATCCATTTAATAAAATAATAATTTGTAATTTATTTTTTCTTTATTATTTAGTATAGATCATTTTTACCTTTACCTATAATTTTTAATTTATTAAATATTAAGAGGAATCAGATATTTATCTTAGCTTTCTAGCTATATTTTTATATCTTAAATATTTTTAAAAATATTAAAAATTTAAAATTAAAATAAATTTATTTTATTATTATAATTTTTATTTATAAATAATAATGAAAATAATAATTATTTTAAATTTATATTATATATTAAATATTTAAAATTTAAAAAAAATAAAATAAATCTATAATAATTTATTTTATTATTACTATTTTTATCTATAAATAATAATAAAAATCATATTAATTTTAAGTTTATTTTAATTTTGAATTTATCTTAAGAAATTAAATATAAATCTGCTTCAAAATAGAAATATAGAAAAAATATATTTTAAAAAATATATCTACTTAAATAATAAAAAAATTAATTAATTAATTAATTAATATTAACAATTCAATATAAATTATCTTGATTTCACATCTATCCCATTATTTTTAAGTATTTTTTTAAGATTTAATTTATTAACATTAAAACCTTAACCTATAAATATACTATTGTAGATACACTAAATTACTTGTTATAAATAATAATAATAATATAATAATTATGATCATCTATTTTTAAGGTCACTTTAAATTAGACACGAAATTTAGTGTATGAAACCTCTTTGTTTGTGGGATAAAGGATCCCTTCGATTTAACAATTTAACTAATAAAATTTACAAAAATATACATACCCTACTTCTTTACAAAAGTAAAGATGTATAAAACACAAAATAAATAAAATACACTATATCAAATCCATTTACATATACCTAACATATAAATTTATTTTTGAACTTTTTCGATAATATATTTTATTAAGACATCTTAAACCAAGCAAAATCTGACCCGGTTTTGGGTGGTTAAGTTTGTGCATTTGTAATCTTGTGCACAAGATGTGATCTTTTTTTTCTTCATGTATATAAAAGTTTAGGTTTTTATTTAAATGAAAATATTATTATTTTATGATATTGTACAATAATAATGTTAATCATAAACTTTGTTTTTGTTTTGGTTTTGGGTAGGGTTTTATAGTTTGTTTAGAAAATAATATGATCGAATAGATGTAAAAAAAATAATAAGATAATTATGAATAAATGTTAAAATAATAAAAGATATGATATTAGGTTTAATTAATTATTCAATGCTTTAATAAAATAATTAATAAATGGGGGAGTTGAAATTTGATAAACAAATAAAATAATGAGTATAAAAATAAGATAATGCAATTAGATGGTCTAAGTGATAAATGATAGGGTTCCAAGATTGGTTGAGTTTGTATGAGATGTTTCTCAACTTTCAATGCTTCTTGACATGAGATGAGTGATAGAGTGTTGTGGTAGGAATTTAAGTTTGGTCAAAGAAAATTAGGTGTTTAGATTTGAAAGAGTGTTTTAAGAATAACTTACTTAGAAATACATTTGTAGGTTGTGTCAGAGATATGTTATTTGAGATGGCCTTTAAAAGATGTACCAATTAAACTAATGTATGATTTTCCACCTGAAAAAGGATTTTGATCACCTCTTAAACCAAGCAATGGGTTAGATTTATCCTTAATTGTTCTAAATAACTATTTAACGGTTTTTCAAGGTTTAAAAATCTTTTTGATATTCTTTTCAACCAATTTTTTTAAAATGTGATCGATAATTCCCTAGATATAAAAAAAAAGAAAAAAAACTAGAAATTAAAAAGTATTTTAAAACAACAATTTTTTATACTAAACTTCAAAATTAATCTCTACAAAACTCAATGCAATAATAAATATTTTAAACTAAAATTGCAAAGGCTTTACTAATCCAAATCACAAACCATAGACTCTTCTCATTATTAAAATTAGTATGGTTTATTTTAATGCTACCTTATTGGTCCATAAACCCTTCTAAAATAAATGTAAACTTTTATTTAAACTTTTATTCTTTATTTTAATAGTTAAAAGTTTTATGGCTCGGCATCAATAACTCTGCACGAAATCAAGTCCCGAGGCTAGTAAAACTTGGACTATATGCCAATTCGGCAACCATGGGCATGCCGTGCCTGATTGAGGAGTTAATTAGATCCAGTTACCAACTAGCGAGTAATAATGAGTTTTGATTGGTTTGTTAGGCGAGTATACGTCAAGAAGTTTTCAACTATAGCATAAACTCATTGTTATATTTATTACATAAAGAAATGTATGAGTTCAAACTTCAAATAACACTAACAAGCACACACTAAATCCATGTAATAGTTATAGAGGTAGAGAGGGACAATGATAATACTGGAGTAAAATTTCATTTAAAAATTATGTATTGGAAATGGATAGTGATATGAAACATTATGTATTGGAAATGGATAGTGATATCAAAACAAAATTTCATTTAAAAATTATGTATTGGAAATGGATAGTGATATGAAACATTATATATTGGAAATGGATAGTGATATCAAAACAGATATTTTTTTTAAATATCAAAATATAAATTTTAATATTTTGGATTATGGTCTATTTATAAGTAAGAGTGCTCATAGCAATGATGATTCAAGTTTAAAATTTGGATAAGTTTATTTTTCATATTAAAATGGTATTCTAAGCAAATGAGATTGGTGGAAGTCTTGGGAAATTTTGATGTAATAGTTACTCTCAACCATAATTCTTAGCTAACTTAGCTCTTAAGGGCATTAGTAGATTGGAAGGTTTTATTAGCTACCCACATTATATCATGAGCTCTAAACCCAACAAGGTAGGGCAGCTCCATCCTTGCAAGGGGGATCTCATATGTTGTGTATAGATTTTACACTTGTTTCTCATCATACATCCATCCCTTGCATGTGTAAAGTTTCTAAGGCACTTCCATACACACAATACCCATGGATGACATGAGGCACTTCCATATACAACCTGAGTGAGCCTAATGGTTAAGAACATGTGTTTCCTCCGAAGTTCTTAACCACTTGGTTCTTAGCTTTTTCGAGCTCTTCCCTTAGACATGATCTTCCTAATTAGAACAACCTTGATATATATGCTTAGACATGATCTTCCTAATTAGAACAACCTTGATATGTATGCTTAGATTTATCTCTTGATTAGTTAGAGTGACTTTTGGAAGTTTTCAATGTTACCAAATCTATTTGAGGGTGCACACAAAATCTTATTTGGTAAAACTTGATCTTCCCCTTTTCTAATAACCTATTATACATGATGATCAACCAAACTCCTATATCACCAAACTCTTATATCACCAATAGACACCAAAATCTAAGGCAATTTGAACACTTTCTTTATATAGAATTATGCTCACTTGTTTCACAGCTTACTAACCCTACATATTGTGACAACATGGCTTCCGTAAAATGTTCCATAAACTCCAAAATTCAATAGTGAATAGTGGGTCTAGTGAAGATCCAAATTAGAAACATATGGAAGCATTTTCCCTCACTTGTGCCAAGTTGATTCATGGCAAAAATATGACAAGTTGGAATGCTTAGCTATCCATCAATATTTCTGTTAGCAAAGTCAAAGCACTTTTACCGATAATGAACTAAGCTTATACCTAAGAGATTGAAAGAGTCGGACAAGTTTTAGATAATTTTGAAAAAATATATATCCCTCAAATTCTTCACCTAACCAAAAATACTCTCTACACTCCATTAACAAAAAAACCCTTTGCAATACCACAATCATGAACAACACAACATAAACAAAAAAACCCTTTGCAAAACCACAATCATGAACAACACAACAGAAACACAAAAACCCTTTGCAAAACCACAATCATGAACAACACAACATTGTTCATAACAGAAACAGGCATCAAGACACAACATAAAGGTTCATGAATCATAAAATGGTTTTCACAAATCTGTACAAACACACAAAATCCTATGTCAACACTCTCATAAACACTCAGGTTCTTAACACAGCAGTGGATAGAGGAAATTTGACCAACTCAATAATTTTTTCCATGTGACTCTGGGGATGCAATGGACACACCCCCTTTTTCCATGCATTTACTTTCGGCCTATTACAACCTATATCAGGTTTCGAACCAGACGATATCATGATTCGAACCAGACGATTAGGATCTGACTGCTTAAACAAATTCTTTCTCTCTTACAAACCACGTAATTATAGAGCAAATAGTATAGTATCACACAGGTCCAGAATGCTAGGTTTTCAAACCACCGGAAAATATACCGCATGCTATAAACGGCAATTAATACCCATATAAGCAATTTTATTGTTCAGTATACCAACAACCTACCACTGCAATAGAGCGATATAACTCGAAACAAAATGATTACAGACAGGATTCATAACAGTAATGTATAATCGTTCATACATCCAGAAGCGAAAAGCAACGAGAGATTTGACAAAAGCTCAAGAACAACATAAACAGGAGAGAGGGAGCTGAGCACAACAAACTTACCTGCCTGATATTTGCTGATATCTCTGGCCGCCTGTTTTGTCTTCGTTTCGATCAGTAGTATTAGCGTTCCTATGGTTGTCTTCGCTGCTGCATATGGCCAAGGCCAAAGCCAAGCGGTGGTAATGGTGAATGCAATTCGAATGAACAGTCCGGTGAATGACTGGATGTGGAACACACGCATATATATATATATATATATGTGGACACGTTTAAATTTACAACTGGCAGAGAAGAGTTGGGTTGGGTGGGATTATTTTGTATTCTTTTATTTTGGGTGATTCCAGGGTGTTTGGACAAGTTTTATTACTCGAGCTTTAAGTAGATATTTTTATTTTTATTTTGGGTGATTTTCGAGTATTTGGAGAAGTTTTATTACAGTGTGAGTGGGTCTAATGGTCACAAGTTCAAATAGAGGGGGGTAGGGTATGGATATCTCCGTCGATTTTCCAATCAAATCGCTGGGTGAAGGGGGTCCCTTGTCCCACAAACAAGGGGTCTCATACACCAAGGGTCTCATACACCAATTTGGTATGAAAAAACTTATAACAAGGCTACTAGGTAGCATATAACTGCCGAATATAATAATGAAAGTATTGTTTAAGGAGATAGGGAGAGAAGGAGTAGGCATGAAATAACTAGATGGCGGAAATATTTATTACAATAACATTGGGGGAAATGAAGGTAGCGATAAGACTTCAAAGTTTTTGGCCAATAAGATATTAGATAAATGAGATTTAAAATTTAAAATTAATCATTATTTTTTAAAACTTTAGATAAAGGGGTGTATATTTTATGGTCAACCATGAACTAATAGAAAGTCAAACCTAACTCAACACTATATACCATGCCTATATGTTTTCCTCGGACTTAAAGAAATAGGTTAATGGACCCAAACTCCTATAATAATTTAGGAGTTTTTTTTCAAATTTTTTTAATACAAAATAAAATTTTAAAATAAATTAAATAATTCATCACCTTTCTTAAACCAAATTGAATTTCTTAACCACTGTCATCATCAACAATATAAATATTTAGTTAACTTTTTCAATATACATAATTTATATATAACTTATGTAATTTATAATCAATGTTTATTTACCCATTTAATAAAATAATAATTTGTAATTGTATTTCTCTTTATTATTTAGTATAGATTATTTTTACCTTTATTTATAATCTCTTAAATATTGAGAGGAATTAGATATTTATCTTAGCTTTCTAGTTATATTTTTCATGTCTTAAATATTTTTAAAAATATAAAATTAAAATAAATTTATTTTATTATTATAATTTTTATTTATAAATAATAGTGAAAATAATAATTATTTTAAATTTATTTTATGTATTGAATATTTAAAAATTAAAAATAAAATAAAATAAATTTTTAATAATTTATTCTATTATTATTATTATTTATAAATAATAATAAAAATAATATTGATTTTAAATTTATTTTAATTTTAAATTTATATTAAAAAACTAAATATATATATATTTCAAAATAGTAATTTTTTTTTTTATTTTTTTTAAATATATCTATTTAATATATCTAGTTTTTAAAATAGGGATATACACCTAATTTTCATTCTAAACCCTAACCAAGGAAGAAACACCCATAATTCATTTTCTTTCTTCATGAACAACTATCTTAAAACCACTAATTATTTTATTAAGATAATTTTAATTATCCATCAAGGTACGGTTTGAGATTAAAAAAAAAATGCAAATGTCATTTGAGATAACAATTAAGACGACTTATTAACATGGGAAATGAAGGGTTAAATAATAATAATAATAATAACTCAATATTATTTCTTCCAGATGTCTACTTATAATAACAATATTAATGTGTGTACTTCTAATGGGCTTATTGAGTGTCTTTGAAATTTTTTCCACTTACTTGTACATTATTGGATTGGGTATTAAACTAATGAGAGCTTAGCACTATAGAGACCATGTAGAACTTCTCATCGTGCCAAAAAGAACTTTGTAATTATAAACCCTAATTCTTGTTCAATAGGTTGGAGCGTCAATTTGGATGTATTTAGCTTAACTCGTCTCTGCTACTTTCATGATGTGGTGTAGTTTTGGGCACGTGACCCTATAAATCCTTATTGAAAGGGTTGAGCTACATCATTTTTCTAACAACTTAGATTTATTTTGTGGTTTTTCTCTTCCATTACTTTTAAAGATATAACAATTTTCCTACCAAAGCACCTAAAAAATGGACTATCTTAGTAATGACATCTTTCTACCACAAGATCCACCTTCTATCACCTCTTGATCAAGAATTCAAATTAGAATTGAGGGATGGTAGACAAACAATTGGGATGATCCAAGTGAGAAACAATTTGGAGATAATGAAATCGAGGTTACATGCATAATATATGACCTCCCCAAACTCAATTAACTAAAATAAGTTGGTGGTTAGAGGGAATGGCCTCGACCATTACTCGCATAGCCTAAACCCTGGTTGTTGAACGCAAATCAATTTTGGTTAGAAAGCATGGCTTAATCAAGACATTTCAAGACTATATATCTTACTCACCTAAAATTGGACCACATCTACAATAAGTCCGATGAGTTATTTTTCCTATAAACATTTAGTTCATAAAAAACTAAATTGTGTTGCAAGCTAAATTAAACCTCTTACTTCCTAAGGCTTCATTTGTAAGAGAAGAGGCCTCCTTTTTCTCCCTAAACATAAACCATTTTAATGCTACTATAAACCAACCAATTATCTTTTAGCAACTCCTCATTCATACAAATATATATATAATTTAGTAATAAAATATATTATATATTTTCCAAAACTAATTAACATTTCAAGATATCAATATATAACATACCAATAAACCAAAATAACATTTAAGAAAACAAAATTAAAAAGTTAACCTATGCCAAACTATAAATATTTTAAACTAAAATTGCAAAGGCTTTACTGATCCAAATCACAAACCATCACAAACCATAGACTCATCTCATTATTAAAATTAGTATGATTTATTTTATTGGTCCATAAACCCTCCTAAAAATAACTGCAAACTTTTACTCTTTATTTTAATAGTTAAAAGTTTAATGGCTCGGCATCAATAACTCTGCACGAAATCAAGTCCCGAGGCTAGTAAAACTTGGACTATATGCCAATTAGGCAACCATGGGCATGGCATGCCTGATTGAGGAGTTAATTAGATCCAGTTACCAACTAGCGAGTAATAATGAGTTTTGATTGGTTTGTTAGGCGAGTATACGCCAAGAAGTTTTCAACTATAGCATAAACTCGTTGTTATATTTATTACATAAAAAAATGTATGAGTTCGAACTTCAAATAACACTAACAAGCACACACTAAATCCATGTAATAGTTATAGAGGTAGAGCATAAATTCATTGTTATATTTATTACATAAAAAATGTATGAGTTCAAACTTCAAATAACACTAACAAGCACACACTAAATCCATGTAATAGTTATAGAGGTAGAGAGGGACAATGAAACTACTGGAGTAGAATCTCATTTAAAAATTGTGTATTGAAAATGGATAGTGATATGAAATATTATGTATTGGAAATGGATATTGATATGAAATATATATGTTTGAATTTTTTTTTTAAATAAAAAAATATAAATTTTAATATTTTGGGTTGTGGTTTATTTATAAGTAGGAGTGTTTGTAGTAAGGATGATTCAAGTTTAAAATTTGAGTACGTTTATTCTCTACATTAAGATAGTATTCTAAGCAAATGAGGTTGTTGGAAGTCTTGGGGAATTTTGATGTAATAGTTACTCTCAACCATAATTTTTAGTTAACTTAGTTCCTAAGGACATTAGTAGATTGTCAGGGGCTACCCACATTACATTATGAGGTCTAAACCCAACAAGGTAGGGCAGCTCCATCCTTGCAAGGGAGATCTCATATGTAGTGTATAGATTTTACACTTGTTTCCCATCATACATCTATAGATTTTGCACTTCTTTCTCATCATACATCCATCCCCTTTCAGGGCACTGAATGTGTGAAATTTTTAAGGCACTTCTATACACACAATGGCCATGGATGACATGATCTTCCTAATTGGAACAACCTTGATATATATGCTTAGACATGTTCTTACTAATTAGAACAACCTTGATATGTATGCTTAGATTTATCTCTTAATTAGTTAGAGTGACTTTTTGGAAGTTTCCAATGTTCCCAAATCTATTTGAGGGTGCACACAAAATCTTACTTAGTGAAACTTGATCTTCCCCTTTTCTAAAATAACCTATTATACATGATGGTCAACCAAACTCTTATATCACCAATAGACACCAAAGTCTAAGACAATTTGAACACTCTCTCTTTATATAGAATTATGTTCACTTGTTTCATAGCCTACTAACCCTACATATTGTGACAACATGGCTTCCTTAAAATGTTCCATAAACTCCAAAATTCAATGGTGGGTCTAGTGAAGATCCAAATTATAAACATATGGAAGCATTTTCCCTCACCTCTCTTTATATAGAATTATGCTCACTTGTTTCACAACCTACTAACCCCTTGTTTCACAACCTACTAACCCTACATATTTTGACAACATGGCTTCCTTTAAATGTTCCATAAACTCCAAAATTCAATGGTGGGTCTAATGAAAATCCAAATTATAAACATATGGAAGCATTTTCCCTCACATGTGCCAAGTTGATTCATGACAACAATATGGCAAAGTTGGAATGCTTAACTATCAATCAATATTTCTGTTAAGAAAGTCAAAGCACTTTATCAATGAGCACTTTATCAATGATGAACTAAATTATAAACATATGGAACCATTTTCCCTCCCTTGTGCCAAGTGCCAAGTTGATTCATGACAACAATATGACAAAGTTGGAATGCTTAACTATCAATCAATATTTTTGTTAGGAAAATCAAAGCACTTTTATCAATGATGAACTAAGCTTATACCTAAGAGATTGAAGCCAAGTTGATTCATAAAAACAATATGGCAAAATTGGAATGCTTAACTATCAACCAATATTTCCGTTAAGAAAAATCAAAACACTAACCTAAAGTCAAAACGACGAAGTAAGCTTATACCTAAAGGAATAGAGCTAAGGGCAAGTTTTAGATAATTTTGAAAAATGTGTATCCCTCAAATCCTTCACCTAACCAAAAATACTCTCTGCACTCCATTAACAAAAAAAAAAACCCTTTGCAATACCACAACCATGAACAATACAACAGAAACAAAAAAACCCTTTGGAAAACCACAATCATGAACAACCCAAAGAAACAGGCATCAAGACACAACACATAATTTGAGGTTCTTAACCCAGCATTGGATAGAGGAAATTTGACCAACTCAATCATTTTTGCCATGTGACTCTGGGGATGCAATGGACACACCCCCTTTTTCCATGCATTTACTTTCGGCCTCTTACAACCGATATCAGGATTCGAACCAGACGATTAGGATCTGACTGCTTAAACAAATTCTTTCTCTCTTACAAACCACGTAATTATAGAGCAAATAGTATAGCATCACACAGGTCCAGAATGCTGGGTTTTCAAACCACCGGAAAATATACCGCATGCTATAAACGGCAATTAATACCCATATAAGCAATTTTATTGTTCAGTATACCAACAACCTACCACTGCAATAGAGCGATATAACTCGAAACAAAATTACTACAGACAGGATTCATAACAGTAATGTATAATCGTTCATACATCCAGAAGCGAAAAGCAACGAGAGATTTGCCAAAAGCTCAAGAACAACATAAACAGGAGAGAGGGAGCTGAGCACAACAAACTTACCTGCCTGATATTTGCTGATATCTCTGGCCGCCTGTTTTGTTTTCGTTTCAATCAGTAGTATAGCGTTCATATAGTTGTCTTCGCTGCTGCATATGGCCAAGGCCGAAGCCAAGCGGTGGTAATGGTGAATGCAATTCGAATGAACAAGTCCGGCGAATGACTGAATGTGGAACATACGCATGCATATATATATATATGTGTGTGGGGGGACACGTTTAAATTTACAACTGGCAGAGAAGAGTTGGGTGGGATTATTTTATATTTTTTTTATTATTTTCGGTGATTCCCTGTGTGTTGGAGAAGTTTTATTACTCCGCACTTTAAGTGGATCTCTGGTTGTTGGGAAAATTTTTATTACAGTTTGAGTGGGTTTAGTGGTTAAAAACATGTGTTTCCTCCTAAAAGGTCACAAGTTCAAATCAAGAGGGGTAAGGTATGTATACATCCGTAGACTTTTACCCCTTAAATTTGGTGAGAGGGGGTACCATGACCTTAAAAATAGATTATTATTATAATAATAATAAATTAAAAAACTTATAATAATAAAGGTTATTGATCTTTGTTCTAATACCTAAGGAAATAGGTTAATAGACCAAGACCCAAAGACATCTAGTAGGAGACCACCAACTAGTTATTTCATGTGGCATGATTTTCCTTCAAATAACATTCAATGAGTTATGATAGATTCTCCCATTATATAAAAAAGGTTATTGACCTAAGTTTTATTAATATCATCATAAGATCTTTATGTACAACGAACCACTTGAAATCATTTGTGAGTGCTTTATAAGAGAATACACTTGAAATCATTTGTTAGTACTTTATAAGGAAATATTCCAAAACTAAACTGGTACTTTCCACCTACATCTATATCTAGAGAGAAAAGGATATTTCATGAACACAAAACCAAAATACAAGATCATGGTTGCACTTTAACCTCTTGTCCATAAAGATGAATATATAGAAGGCTATATGGCAATTTGGTTTGAAATTGAAAAATTAAATAATTTTTTATGAACATTTGTTTATGAATAATTTGTAGGAATCATGAACCTCAAATTCTAAGAGAAAATTAATAAGAATGAGAAATATAATATCAATTTATAATTTATAATTATGTAACCAAAATACAAGATTATGGTTGCACTTTAACCTCTTGTCCATAAAGATGAATATATAGAAGGCTATATGGCAATTTGGTTTGAAATTGAAAAATTAAATAATTTTTTATTAACTTTTGTTTATGAATAATTTGTAGGAATCATGAACCTAAAATCCTAAGAGAAAATGAATAAGAATGAGGAATATAATATCAATTTATAATTATGTGATAAAAATAAAGTAACGTTGTAATTAAATTAAGTTTGCTTGGCTCGTTAGAGGTGTGTTAACTCCTTTTGATGACACGGTAAAACTAATTATGAAAATCCAAACAACTTCCATCACATAGACACGCATTTTGTTAAAGATATGACTAAAAAACATAACTCTATTTTTTTAATAATTTTTTTTTTTAAATATTAGAATAAAAAGAGGAAGAGACATGTTAGGTTAAAGAGTTAATAAGGATAAAAATAGTTCCCAATGGGTGTAATTGGTGCTTACCATCATGGTACCTTGCTAGCGCCATGTTGGGGACTTCCACGATCATGCTCTAGTGGTAAGGATCTTTTATTTCGACACAAGCGAGGATAAGTAACCAATGCATGATGCACTGGATACAACAACAATCAGATGATATGGTCGCCACTATGAGGTGTGATTGCAGGCAAGGACATGTATGAAATGCAAGGAAGATGCATCACATTAGGGAATTACATGGCACCTCCGACCATGATGGTATCCTTTGGAAATTCATGCAGTGTGTGTCAAGATTTGAAATTCACATCTAGTCATGTTGCAGGTGCTCCACATGTCATTCATTCCGCTCAATCATTCTATTATAGTGCCCCGTTGGGCCTACTCTATGGATGCTACCATTAGTTCTACTCACTTACCCCATCAAAATTTCCTTCTATGAAACTAGTTCAACTCTGTCGTTTATGTATAGGTCCTACTTTGCATTCCATTTCCAATGGTCTAGTCAGGGACTACATTTATCCTCATGGGTTATCCAATTCACATGTTCAACATTTAGTTCAGCTTTGGTGTTTTCTTTGGGTCTGGCTCTGCATTCCATTTTTGATGGTCTAGTCATTGAAATTGTCCTAGACTATGTTTATCCTCACATATTATTTGTCTCTTTCATTCAACATTTTGTTCAACTATAGTTTTTTGCTCTAGGTCCTACTCTGCATTCAATTTCTAGTGGTTTGGTTGTCACACTTGTCTGAGACTACACTTATCCTCACATACTTCTAAACTTCCTTGGTTGCTTTGGATCCTACTCTGCAATCCATCCTTGTACACAAATCCTATTGGTAGTTCTACTCTAGATCTTGCTCCACATTCTATTTCCAATCATGCACTTGGTTGAGGTGGGAAAGGAAGTGGTGTATTTTGCATTTTATTTGGTTCTCTACTCAAATAATTGCCCTATAGGTTTCCTTTTTTGTGTGCATAATGGTTTCCTTGTTCTTTTTAT
The DNA here is from genome assembly GCA_009831015.1 of Picea engelmannii. NCBI lineage: Eukaryota > Viridiplantae > Streptophyta > Pinopsida > Pinales > Pinaceae > Picea > Picea engelmannii. The sequence continues at coordinate 73,816 of ML786975.1, forward strand.
GTTCTAGTTTCTAGTGGGTGTTAGAGAACTGCCACCCCACCCATAATCCTGTGCAAAGTGTAAAACCGTAATCCCAATTCGTTGACTCAAAAGCCATAATCCCATGCAAAGTGTAAAACCCAAATTGTTTGTATTTTAAGTAATTCATGTCGCGATAGTCACGCCGATCATTTAATGAGAAATATGCATGTTACCCATATTATCATGCAAAGTGTAAAACTTGAATGCCATGTATCCCTCCCACTCAAAAACGTTATTGAGGGAATGTTCGCTCTTGATTGAGACCCAGGTTCTCATAGGTTACCAATAAAAGCCCCATTGTAGTCTAGATGCACTAGCATTTTCAATCCTCCAAAAGGGAAGGAGATCTCACCCAAAGCACAATCAAGACTTCAAAGATGCATGGAAAACATAGTAGGATTACCACAACCTTATCCATATTCTTACCCTATCATTCATTCATCTTATGCATGCAAAAAACCTAACTAATCAGGAAAATTGGATAAACAAACTCATAACATAATCAAAGAATATAAGAACCATAATTTGTAAACAAGGAAAAGAACTAAGACAATTGTATTAAGACATTCATACATAAGGGAAATGTGCTCAAAAAATTAATGAGGGGCCAAAATACTCTTTCATTTATATATCTTATCAGGTTGCAATAGACTTTGCAATGTCTCAATGGGACGATACAGAGGACAAAAAACAATGCATATCAACCTTACATTACAACTTAGTTATGTGGTTGCTTCATTGATTAATTTATTAACAAGCAACAACGACAACAACACTAATACCAATCAACCAACATCTAACACTTTTACCCTAGCCTCAAAAGGATTTTATACAATTTCCCATTACTATGTTGATCCAACTACCTAGTTCAACTCATAAATGATGTTTTACCACCCATGTCTACTTTTAATCGAGTTGTTGGTCTTGGTTCTAAAACTTCTTTTGACTGGCTAAGAGCTTGTTTTCCTCAGACGTAAGGAAATAGGTTAATGGACCAAGACCCAAAGGCATCTAGTAGGAGTGAAAACATGCCCCCTTACAGGCCACCAACTGGTTATTCCAGGTGGCATGGTTTTTCTTGAATAACGATGATGACTCAACCCGCAAATAGCATTCAATGAGTTATGATAGATTCTCCCATTGTGTGAAAAGGGTTATTGGCCTAGGTTTTATTGATACAATAATAAGATATGATCTAGATGTACAATGAGCCACTTGAAATAATTTGTTGGTACTTTATAAGGGGCAGGATTTCACTCTTGCTAGATACCTTTAAGTCTTGGTTCATTAACTTATTCATTTATGTTCGAGGAAGATAAACTCTTAGCCAATTATAAGTAGTTTTAAGTCATATTCCAGGACCAAAATGATGGTTTCCACCTAGATTTGTATCTAGAGAGAAGTCGATATCCCATGATAATCATCGTTGAGGATCTAGCAAAGGGATCATGTGTTTTCCTTAAGCAACTTGCCTTAGCCCCATACATGAAACCAAGATACAAGATCATGGTTGCACTTTAACCTCTTACTCATAAAGATTATATGGAGGGCTATATGGCAATTTGGTTTGAATTTGAAAACCAAATATTTTTTTTATTAAATTTGTTTTTAATGAGGGTTATATGACAATTTGGTTTGAATTTGAAAAACCAAATAATTTTTTTATTAATTTTTTTTAATGAGGGCTATATGGCAATTTGGTTTGAATTTGAAAAACCAAATAATTTTTTTATTAAAGTTTTTGGTTTATGAATGATTTGGAGCGTCAGATCCCAATAGAGAATCAATAAGAATGAGGAACATAGTATCAACTTATGTGATAAAAGTAAAGTAATGGTCTCACAGGTCAAACACCTTCCATCACATAAACACACCTTTTGTTAAAGATATGACTTGAAAAATATAACTTTACTTTCCTATTTAATATCTTTAAAAAAGTTATTAGAACAAAAAGAGGAAGAGACATGTTATCTTGTTAAAGAGTCAATAAGGATAAAGATAGTCCCCAACATGTGCAATTAGTGCTTACCATGATGGTACCCTGCTAGCACCATGTTGGGGACTTCCACTGTAGTGTCCCCAAGGCCGAGCCCCGCTGTAAACCAAGTTCTGAAAGGAATTGTGATTATAGTTTATAGGCTGGTGAGCCAAGTTCTTATAAGCTGGAGACTTATGTGTTGTTAGGCCAGGGAGCCTAAGTGTTGAAGGCCAGGAGCCTGCTGTTGTAATTGTATGTATGCAGAACATTTAATAAAATATAAACACCGCCAGGTGCAGACCGACCACGATGAATGAGTGAAGGGGGACTGAGCATCCACATAGTGGGCAAGGAATTAGGGGCTGGAAGGTGGGGAAAGGGGTAAGTGTTGAGCCTAGGGGCTAAGCCTAGGGGGGCTTAAGCATGGGAATAATATTTTAATATTATTCCAAAAGATATGTTTATCATATGTTTTTATCCTAAGTCCTTTTGGAAGGACGCGTGATTTCCCAAGTGGTGGAAGGAACGCGTGCTGGTGGAATGCATGCAGTTCCATGGGTGACAAGTGTCAACCCTGGTGCATGCGAATAAAATGGTCGGGGTGATCCATGAGAAGGTTCCATTCCCATTCCACCGGATTGTCTGAACGCGTACGGAGCTCTGAGCAGTATGACTAACCCGACTCCTGTAGAGAACCTCCGTGAGACCCTGTGACTCGAATGTCTGTGTCTGATTCTGAGAAATCCCGTGCGTGTAACCCCAGCCTACGAGAAGCCTGTGTTGATTTCGAGGAAGAGTCTTTTCTTGTTCGGGAAAGATGAGCGAGCCTATGCGAGCATTCCCTGTTCCGAAGCCGTGACTGTGAAGCCATCCTGTGATTGTCGAACCAGTTTTTGGAAGGCCTGTGTCTATTTTCCCGTGGGATTGTTGAGACTACACAGTACTAGACTGCGTGAGGCTTGTTGGCTTGTGAGCGACTCCCTCCAGGTGAGAGAGTGTGCAGGGGAAGGAGAGAACTCCTGGAAGGAACCCTGTAGCTACCATAGACCCTGGAGACTTCCGGTCCGGTCTGTTCCTATAACCCAAGGTAAGGGAGATTGGCAGCCGAAGGACTGTCCAGGTGACAGAGAAGGTGCATTCTCCTGGGGTGGAACATGCATGTGGGGAATGAGGGTCTGTGGGCAGTGAGCGTGGGAGATTCCTTGGAGAGAATCCCTTCCTTGTGGTTGTGTGTGACTGTTTTCCCTGTAACCTCAGCCTGAGCCTAGATTCCTTGCCTTGGGGTGGAGCTTAGTCCTAACTCGAGGGTGACCCACTGCTGCGTTGATGAGCAGTGCAGTCTAAGGCTGGGAGGTTTGTGGAAGGCTTGCATTTGGTTGGTGGATCCCACCATTGTTACAAGATAAGTGTCTAACTATGTTTTATCACATTTTATCATGTCTCTACTGTAAATGTTATCATGTTTTCCGCTGTGTATACGANTGCATTTGGTTGGTGGATCCCACCATTGTTACAAGATAAGTGTCTAACTATGTTTTATCACATTTTATCATGTCTCTACTGTAAATGTTATCATGTTTTCCGCTGTGTATACGAATTAATATGGAATGTTATGGATTGTTTAAATATAGCAGTAATGATATGTTTTACTCTGAGTTAAATGTGTTTATTTGTTTAAATGCATTGGATATATGATATCTGTATGAGCTTTGTAAAAATGGTGTGTACAAATGGGTATTAGAGCACGAGTAAGCCCAGAGTTCCGAAATGGGTGTGCTACATCCACGGTCATGCTCTAGTGGCAAGGATCATGGATTTTTGCACAAACGAGGATTAATAGCCAACATGTGATACGATGGATACAACAACAATCAAATGATATGGTTTCCACTATGAGTTGTAATTTCAGGTGAGGACATGTATGAAATGTAAGGCATATGCATCACATCAAGGAATTACATGGCACCTCTCACCATGATGGCACCCTTTGGCGATTCATCTAGTGTGTGTTAGTATTTGAACTTCACGTCTAGTCATGTTGCAGGTGCTCCACATGTTGTTCAAACATTATGTTCTAGTGCACTGTTGGGGCTACTCTGTGGATGTTGGCATTAGTTCTACTCACCTACCCCATCAAAATTTTCTTGTATGTTATTGGTTCAACTCTGGTGTTTCTCTTTAGGTCCTGCTTTGCATTCCATTTCCAATGGTCTAGTCGAGGACTACATTTATCCTCGTCGGTTATCCAATTTGCATGTTCAACATTTAGTTAATCTTTGGTGTTTTTTTTTGTGTATGGCTCTACATTCCATTTCTAGTGATCTAGTCATTGAAATTGTCCTATACTATGTTTATCCTCACAGGTTACCCTTCTCTTTCATTCAACATTTTGTTTGGCTATAGTGTTTTTCTCTAGGCCCTACTTTGTGTTCCATTTCCAGTGGTTTGGTCATCACACTTGTCTGGGACTACACTTATCCTCATGAACTTCTAAACTTCCTTGGTTGCTTTGGATCCTACTCCATAGTCCATCCTTCTACACAAATCCTACTAGTAGTTTTGCTCTAGATATTTCTCCACATTCTATTTCCAATCACGCACTTGGTCGAGGTGGGAAAGGAAGTGGTGTATTCTGCATTTTATTTGGTTCTCTACTCAGATAATTGCCCTATATGTTTCCTTTTTGTGTGTGTAATGGTTTCCTTGTTCTTTCTTTTTTCTAGTTTCTAGTGGATGCTAGAGAACCACCACCCCACCCATAATCCTGTGCAAAGTGTAAAACCATAATCCCAATTCATTGACTCAAAATCCATAATCCCATGCAAAGTGTAAAACCCAAATTGTTTGTATTTTAAGTAATTCATGTTGTCATAGTCATGTCGATCATATAATGAGAAATATGCATGCTTCCCATATTATCATGCAAAGTGTAAAACTTGAAATTCATGTATCCCTCCCACTGAAAAACCTTATTGGAGGAATGTTCGCTCTTGATTGAGACTCGAGTTCTCATAGGTTACCAACAAAATCCCCATTGTATTCTAGATGCACTAGCATTTTCAATCCTCCAAAAGGGAATGAGGTCTCACCCAAAGCACAATCAAGACTTTAAAGATGCAGGGAAAACATAGTAGGATGAACACAACCTTATCCACATTCTTACCCTATCATTCATTCATATCATGCATGCAAAAAACCTCACTAATCAGGAAAATTGGATAAACAAAATCACAACATAATCGAAGAATATAAGAACCATAACTTGTAAACAAGGAAGAGAACTAAGACAATTGTATTAATACATTCATATATAAGGGAAATGTGTTCAAAAAATTAATGGGGGCCCAAAATACTCTTTCATTTATATATCTTCTCAAGTTGCAATAGACTCTGTGATGTCTCGGTGGGTCGATTCAGAGGACAACAAATAATGCATATCAACCTTACATTACAGTTTAGTTATGTGGTTGGTTCATTGATTAATTTATTAACAAGCAACAATGACAACAACACGTTTACCCTAGCCTTGAAAGGATTTTATACAATTTCCCATTACTATGTTGATCCAACTACCTAGGTCAGCTCATAAATGATGTTTTACCACCCATGGATACTTTCAATCGGCCTACGTGACACTCATTAACCTTAGTTTATCACCCATTCCTAGCTCTAACCAAATTTTTTCGTGCTCATTAATGCCTTCAACACATCCTTGCACTAATCTCTATGATTTTCATGTTGTGCTTCTCTACCCACTCCTTCCATAGCCTACCCAAAAATGAAGGGACCAACAAGCCCCAACCACATTCATTGACTTTCCCTCGAGTCAAATTTTTTTCTCTTCCTACCCTTCAAATGGAGGGGCAAACTCAGGGACAATCTACATGACATGGCTGTGGAATTCATGGAATTTTTTCCAACTATGTCTGTATTGGAAGCCAACAATTCTGTCAAATTTTTATCATAATAAAAGCCACCAACAAGGGATAAAGTGTTTCTGTAGCTGCCTCCTCCTTACATTTATAAATGTTTTTGTCTTCTGGTTTTGAGGAGATTCAGTGGCCTAGCTGATTGTAAGAGTGTTTCGTTTTAATTTTCGTTTTTTTGTTTAAATTTCATGATTGTAAGCATGAATTGAAACAAAAGTTTGGCTTGGATAATCATTATGCAGTTTGTGGTTTCTTCGTTTTTCTTGCTAAAGAGATTACACCTTAAGGGCATCTATATGTTTATAAGTCTTAAGGTTTGTAAGATTATTGATTGATCCATTGCCACAATTTTATTCACTATGGTAAACATGACTTGGTCATATCTATGGTTGATTATATGATTTTGATATTCCATATGCCTAACCACGCAGAACTTTGGGTTAAAATTCAAAATATGCTTCTTATCAGTCATATCACAATCCTATCACCTTGGTATAGGACTGATGTACTCACAATTCCACATCATCCTATTGTCCTGCACAATTAAGATTCTCATTCATTATTCGAATAGGTAGCTCATAATGGTTTGGGTTTAATGTCCACTATGCATAGTGGTTCTCAAACCTACGCGTCCTCTAGTTCTTTGTCACTCAAATCTCAAATTAGCAAGCATGATAGCCTCCCAAGTCCGCAGGTATCGAGCCTCTTCCAATTTTACAGATCTATCCCTATTGTTTGTGTATTGGAAAACAAAACCTCCATCTCGTTGCATTTACTGTGTCTGTTTGATAGCAACCATGGCTCTCGTGGTTCGAATTGAACCTAATGGATCTCAATCCATTATTGCCCATGACGATGCCATAAGCGATTTACAAGCACATGGTTGGGACATTTTCATCTGAAAGTTTGAGGGTTATAACTTGGCAGTTGCATAGGCTTTTGCTCAGTCGTTTGATGGCTCTAAAGACAAAATTAAGGATCTGCAACTCAAAGTGACCAAGGATTCTATAACACGAGCTACATGATTGTCACAGGAGGGAGAAAAATGGTTCAAAAATGCCAAGCTATAAGGCGTGATTTGGAGTCTGTTCATGGTCTTGTTGATGGGCGAAATTGACCACTCGCCAACTGGAAGAGTGAATCCGGTCTGGGGTTGTCGAATTAACCCAAACCGTTTGGATTAATTCACTCTGACGGGTTTAATGGCTCTGTTGGCCAATCTAAAGTCCCAAGGGAAGCGAAAAATAACAAAAAGAAATGCAATAAATTACTAGATAATAATCGTTGAAATATATATGTACATCTAAATATATATATATGCAGTTTATCTAATTAATATTTATATAATAGCTCTATTTATCATATATACAACATATCAAAATAATGAGTTTTAATCTAAACTCATAGAAAATCAAATGTTTAATGGTTCTTTTCCATGAAAGTAATAAAGAAAGTGATAATACTATTTGTTTTCTTGCTTGTATGCATTCATAAAATCAAATATTAAACTACTTAATTAAACAGAAAGATATAGATAGTGAAAATTATACTATATATAAAAAAATTCTATAATAAGCAAGCAAATGAAATCAAAGAACAAACTAACCTATTAATGCATCCAACGTCTTTTCAATAGAGAATATCCAACCACCTTATCTGAGAAGTAAACCTGCAACGAATCTTAAGATCACTCCGAATAAATGCGAAACAATATGCTGGAAACTGAGTTTTGATAACAGAATGTATAATGGAGACAGTCACGACGATCTTATGATTTACAAGTAACTACAGTGAGATAAATCTTCTTGTAAGAATTTGTATTTAAACATTCAACAGAAAATTAGAGATAAATCTCATAATTTGAATTGAATCAATGATCACCCTATATTGTATCTGAAACATGACATATGGACAGCATGTGAAAATGAATTATCTCAACTCACGATAAATCATGAAGACGAAAAGCTATCACCATCTATTATCACATCGAGATACACATAACTTAAACTAAGACATCATACACAAAAGCTAAAGTTGTAATATGCATTCTGTTCCATTCAAGTCTGTGTGTAATTGTCCATACTCCAGCCCCAGGCCGAGATGCCTCTGTTTACAAAAATGATAGGTTTATAAAGTCCTCAGGAAAGATAACTGTTTTTGTTCCTGAGATCAAATATTTGTTTCAAAAATAAAGGGGGATGCAACCACCCTGATCTTACTAAATCCTCCAAAACTAACAACAATTCATTTCTGTTCATTCAAAATACATCATAGATATGACTGGAAGGTCTCAAGAGTGCCTCAAATCGATTTTGAAATCATGGACCCCTGAATATCTTGAAAGAAAAGGAAAATAGAAAGATTTCAGATATGTTTTCTGTCATTAATTTACACAATTCGAATTAACATAACTGGCTACAGAATCTTGCGATTCTGTAGCTAGTTATTTTAATAAATGAAATCTCATTTTATTTAATGAATAAAACAAACTAATTTAATAATGAAATATAGTTTATTCAACAAAACAAATAATCTAACTTAAGAATGAAAACAAATATGATATTAATTTAAAAGATCATACCTCTAACCATGCAATCAAATCGTATCATGAAACCTTGGAATTTACAATGGTTGTAGCAGCCTCAACGTTTTTAAATATCACATGACCTGTGGTCTTCATACATTTTTCCTTGCCTTGAATAACTGACTCGAGCCTCAAGTTTTCACTCGTTAAAACATCGACCTGATCTTTTAAAGCCTTAACCCATGATTGTAGAACTGGGATATCAGTATAATATCTATCAATCCATGATAGATAGACCTCACACTTTGACTGTGTGGCGGTTGCATTAGAACAAACAAGATTGTGGACCAGAGTGCCCTCCATACGAATAGTAGATTCATTGCAAAGCTTGACACCAGGAAACTCTGGATTGTCTTTCAAACAGGGAGGTAAATTATCGACAAAGTTATAGGGTCGATTAGGGTGTGGCTCGAACGACAAAGGGTCTTCCTCTGCAAGGAATTTGTCGATTTAAGAGTCAGAACTCTCATTAACCTCGATCATGCTGATTGCGTTTGCATGATAATTCGTCTTATTACAAAGACTATGTGATATCAATCTCCCAACCATTTTGTTCTTAAAATTGATATCAATATTACTCTTAACTCTCTTTCCTGTAGGTTTCTTTACATTTTTAACACAGTCATTTGGATGTGTAATCTACTAACAGGCCTGTTCAATGACCTTGGGATCGATCAAGGGTTCGCTATTAGGGGAAGAGACACAATTCTGGGGAGGTGAGAGATATGTTGTCAGGTGGATAAGGGTCTCCTCAACCACGAGTTTATCTACCTCCCCCATTTTAAGGTTACCATAGACATTTTGGGTTATAAACAAATCCCAGTTGTCATTCTGTGATTCTAATTGATGTATGAGCAAGATTTAAACTAGGCCGTGATGAAAAAGACTAGAGTCTGAGCGCTATTTTTGTTGGATCATGTTGTCATTGATGCCAATGGTTTGATTGATTGATGTCAAGTGATTGATTGATGTCAAAGGATTGATTGATTGATGATTGATGTAATATAATATGTATTGTCCTTGATGAGAATGCATAGATGAAGA
>ML786975.1:85665-130572 GCA_009831015.1 Picea engelmannii
AACTGGTTATAAATGAAAACAATGGGTAATGAATAAATGTTGAATGCTAATTGATGATTTTTTGTGCAAGAGGGAAGTTTTGGGAAAAAGAGCCCCACACTCATTCACCCCCCCTCTAAGTGTGGTAGGTGTGTCCAACAATTTTTTATATCTTTTCCCCATTTTATAAAGACTCCTGAGTAAGTAATACGACATATTCAAAGGGAAACCCATAAAAATCATAAGTAGACGCAAACTGTACAAAAATACAAGCCCAAAATGTCCCTCACAGGTAACAAATTGCTTTACCATAGCTAGCAAATCGTGCCACCGAGATTTTAGGAATGAAATGGGCATACCTTTATCACAACTTGTTATTTTCCGAGATGTAAAAAACAGGGTCCAAGGAACTTCTTCCACTTTTGCGTTTTCAAACCATTTTTGACCGCTTGTTGGTAACCCTGTGGCTTGACTCAGAAAATCCTTGATAACTTCCAGTTGCACATCACCAACTTTCGCTCTACATCCATCAAAGGAGAAAGCGAATTCTTGGGCAACTTGTAAATTGAAACCCTGAAACTTCCTAATGAAAACGAGCCAACCACTTCTCTCCAAATCTCCTCTGGCATCATCGTATAAGAGTAGGGTTTGGATACCATTTGGTTCAATTCTCACAACAGGAGCCATACTGGACGGGAGGATAATAAAAAAAACACAACATACAGGGAAGGTTTGTGAAAACAAAACAGAGCCATAACCCCGAGCCCAACAATGAACGTTATAAAGACTCATACGATGGGATGGATGTTTAATTAAAACGTATGTGAAGAAGGTTTGCAAAGCCCAAGGTCATCCTTAGAAATGATGGCAGTCTGCAAATTGTATGCCACCTTTGCATTCAGTACGAGCTAGGACCAAAGCATTAAAACGAAAATAAGTATACACATTGTGGGTTTGATCACAAATTTTGGGTAAGTCAAAAATCGAAAAATCAAAAGTTTTGTAAAGAAACGTAGCCAAGAACCAAACAAAAACCATACAAAAAATCAAATGGTGGGGATGCTTTTCTCATAAAACCATCAATCTCTTAAGCATGCTTGGAATTAAAAGGATCAAAACAAAGAGAGTAACATCTTCATGGCAAGGAATCAAAACTCCATAATAAACTATATGAACAATTTTCCTTCAATGAAATTTTAAAACATAATGGTAATCATAGTTGCAAGTTTTCATGCTTTCAGTCATGAAACCAAAGCATGAATAGACAATAAGTAAAAGCGACAACTTACAACTGTTGTTTCAGAAACTTCTCATGAAGAGATAAAAATTCATGACCCTAGTTAGGCAGCTATATAGATCATTTAATTGATATAAAAAGTTAAGAAAATAATTGGGCTGCCAACAATGGCGACATGTTGGGAGAAGTAATTATCTTTGTAATACGAACGAGTTCAGGTCAGAGAAATCTGAAAAACTTCAAATCGAAGAACAACTGAAAATTCATTTGAACATCTTAAATAATCATGACACAATACAGTTTCAGATAACTTTTGTTTTTAAAGAAACGAAAACTGGTGACAAACTTGGAAAAAGAAAGCCCTGACGTTTAAGTTAATGTCTCCAATACTGTTGACAGGGCCACTACTGCCAGCAGGCATTCATAGCCTCGACAGGGATGTCAATTAACCCACTCTGACATCTGTATCCTGTCAAGAAATTTCAGATCAGAACGAAGGACGCTTAAGGCTAAAATGAAATTCATATCTGATAATTTTCTTTTACCTGACATTGCTTCGCTACCAGTGGGCCTGTTCAGTACCCCGAAAAAGTTATCTTAGCGTCATGCATGCATTTACCCTCTGCCAGCAGACCTGTTCGGTGTTCCGACAGGTTTACAAACACTTCCCACAACTCTCTAAGAGTTTATTCACATTCTAATATAGTTTTAAAGATATTCAATAGAGCGGGGTGACATTGAAAATTCCAGTTTTTTAACACACCTTGATATATCACAGACCTTAAAAAATTTTGTGCTGTCCTTCATCAAGATCAAAAAATAGTTCATTAATAAAACTAATTTTCAAGAACAGGGAGACATCGTTGAGTTGTTCTCTTAAAGAACAGGGACAACGTAAAAAGATTTTTAAAGATGGTCGTGAATACTTTCAAGTGCAAATTGAAACCGAGAAAATGCCTTTCAAACAAAAAGTCATCTTTAACCAAGCTACAATTTGAGAGAAATACAACAATTAATGTTCTGACAACTTTTAGCAGCTATTTTTGAGGGGAAGTGTTCTGTTTTCTTTGTCTGAGCTAGCCCGTGGTGCAGGCATGTTTGTTTCAAAAAGAAAGACCGATAAACAGAAATGAAAACAAAAACAAACCAGAAAAGAAAAACAAAAACCAAAACAAAAAATATTTACAAAAGGTGTATGGGAGAGTCGTCAGGTAAAATACTTTTTGAGAGCTTGGCCATTCACCGAGAAGGTGTCTGGCTGTCCCTCTAAATTCTGTAGGCGAAAGGAACTGGGACCTAGTTTTTCAGCAATTAAAAATGGTCCCAACCACAGGTTTTGAAACTTAGTATGTTCTCCTTTCCCCTCATGAGGTTTGTCCCACTTAAGGACAAGATCGCCTACCTCAAAATTTCTGTCAAAGGCAGAATTGGAATCAAACCAGTTTTTAATAATGAGTTGATGTTGATCCAATTTTCGTTTTGCTTGAGCCCTTACTTCCTCTAACTTCAACAAAGCGTTAATCCGACTTTCCAAGGGAGGACAGTTTTGTTCTTGCACCTTCTGTGATAACTGCAGAGATGGAAGAAGGACATGCGGTGGAAGAATCACTTCCCTGCCGTAAACAAGAAAAAAGGGGGAATTACCAACAACAGTTTTAGGAGTTACCATATCAGCCCAGATTGCATTAAATAGTGCATTATGACAGTTTTTGTGGTTTTCGGAGACTGTTCTCTTGATGATCTTGATCAGGTTTTTATTAGTTGATTCCGCCAAACCATTGCCTTGAGGGTAATAGCTGGAATAGTATTTTAATTTTATTCCTTTATCTAAAGCGAAATCACTCATTTCGAGAGATGAAAAATATGAAGCATTATCAAATACTAGGCATTCAGGAATACCGAAACGAGTGATACTATTTGAATTCAGAAAGGATATTACCTGGATGGTGTTTATAGCTTTTAATGGCACATCCTCGGACCATCTGGTGAAATAATCTATGGTTGTTATGATATATTTATGTTGCTGCGAGGATGTTGGGTTGATTGGGCCTATAATATTGAGGCCCCATTGCTGAAAAGGGGAGTCTACCGAAACTGGTTGCAGCGGAAATGCTGGTTTCTGTACTCGTCCAGATGCCTTTTGACAGATTACACACTTGCAGCATAAGGCATGGGCATCTTTGAAAAGAGTAGGCCAGTAATAACCTGTTCTTAATACTTTTTGGGCAGTGGTGTCTCCACCGAAATGTCCATCAACTTCCCCTGCATGTAATTCCAATAAGACTTTTTCTGCTTCATCTTTTTCAAGACAGCGTACAAGTATTCCATCGAAATTTTGGCGAAACAAAATACCATTTACCAGCTGAAAAGAAGCAGATTTTAATCTCAGTGCTCTCCTCTCTTATGGATCAAGGTGCTGGGGAGATGATTCGTGCATAAGATAAAACTTGATGTCATCGTACCAAGGACTAGTAAGGTTTTGTGCACAACAGATTTGATTTTGATTGTGTTGATCTTGAATTAACATATTAGTTTCACTTTGTTGTCCTATAGCTGAATCAACAACCAATTTACATAAACCTTGGCCTCTAACAATTTGTGTTGGGGTAATTTCTATGTCGTATTCTTGTAAGGAGGTGACCCAGTTTGCCCTTTTTTCACCCAGTTCTTTCTGTACTAACAAATTTCAGACAGCGGGGTAAGGGACAATGATTTTCGTCCTAGATTTTAGTAGATAAGATCGGAAGTGTTTTACCGCTTTGAAAACAACATAGGCATGTTGATCTACTGCTAGGTAATTAAGTTCTGCTCCCTTAAAGGCTGAGCTCATAAAGGCAATTGGGACTTCGTTGTTTTCAACATTCTTTTGGGTTAGGACAGCAGCATAAGACTGATCAGAGGCAAACATATAGAGGGTGAAGTCTCGTGAAAAATAAGGGCTCATTAGAGAAGGAGCGTCTACTATAGCCTTTTTTATTGAGTCAAAAGCCTAACTTTCTGAAGGTCCCCAATGGTACTGTACATCCTTTTTTATTAAATTTTGTAATGGTCTGACCATTTCTGAAAAGCTGGGGACAAACCTCCTAACAAAGTTTATTTGAACTAAGAAAGATTGCATGGACTTTTTGGAAGAGGGAGGGGGAAGTTTTGAAATGAATTGGGTCCTTTCAGGGTCAATAATCATCCCTTCATTTGATACAATGAATCCGAGAAGCTTACCTTGTTCTACTGCGAAGACAGATTTTTTAGGATTTAAAGAAATGTCGTACTTACGACATCGTTGTAGAATAGATCTTAGATGTGATAGATGATCTCCTTTATTCTTTGAGAAGACAGTGACATCATCTAGATAAACTACTACAGATTGATTGATTAATCCGTGGAAAGCGATATCCATTGCTCTATGAAAGGTGGCACCGACATTTATGAGCCCAAAGGGCATCTTCCTATAAGCGTAAGTACCCCATGGAGTATGGAAAGTGGTTTTGAGCTGGTCTGGGGGAGACATAAGGACTTGGTTATACCCTAAAAAACCATCCAACAATGATAATCTTTCAGAACCAAATACTTGTTGAAGGATCTGTTTCATGGGAGGAACAGGGTAGTTGTCTTTGTCAGATGCTTGGTTTAAATTTCAGAATTCGACACATAGTCGGATTTCACCACTCTTCTTTCTAATGGGGACAAGATTAGAGACCCACTGTGTATGTCTTACTGGGAAGATTATTTTAGCATTCAAGAGTTTGTTTAATTCTTTCTTGATTGTTGGTTCAAGTTTTGGGTGCATCTTTCTTAACTTCTGTTGAAAAGGTTGGGTCTGGGGTTTCATGGGAATAATGTGTTGTATGATGTTAGGATCAAAGGTCTTTAGGTCGTCGTATGTCCAGGCAAAGACATCTTTAAATTCCTTAAACAACTTAATAAATGCTATCTTTTCTTGTTCAGAACATCCCAACCCCAAATTGATGCACTGTGGGTTATCTTTAGTTCCTAAATTTAGTTTTTCATGTGTCAAGGAAGAACTATTCGTTTTTTATTTTTTGAATTTATCGTGAAGATCATAAAAATTTTCTAATCTAACCACAGATTTTGGGATAGAGTTTACCATATCCGATGTAGACTCTGGGGATGTTGGATCTGGTATTACCGTAAAATCACGAAGGTTTTCGTCGTGGGCACCTTCATCGATAACTGCTCCTTGGAAAGTCTCTTCCATATGCAAAAAATTGATGATTTGTTGATTGTCGTCGAAGACTCTCCAATTTGTGATGTTGTCTGGGAAGGATGGTATGAACAACAACTTGACGGAAAATGCATTTGGAGAAAGGACTTCTGCAGGAAAAAGTTTTGAGGTGACATTAGCTAACAAATCAACCTCAAAATTATTCAATCTGGGAATAGAATTAATGTTAAACGCATAAAACTTGTTCATTAAATTCCATACCTCATTCTGATAGCTTTTCAGGTGTGGAGATAAACAGTGGATAGAATTTTTTACCTGTCTAATCACAATTTCTGAATCACCAAAGACTGTCAAATTCTGAATGTTCAAATCTACTGCTTTTCTGAGACCTTACAGGAGTGCCTCATATTTAGCTGTATTGTTTGTGCATTCAAATTCTAACCGGAAAGCAATCAAAGTTTTGTTACCTGTTGGATCAATGATCACACATCCTGCACCGACTCCTTCCTTAGATTTAGATCCATCGAAGTAAAGAGACCATATTTGATTTTCGTCATGTGCTTGTGACAATTGAGAGAAGGTTGTTGACTCTGTGCATGTCATAATTTTGGATTGTTGTTCTGGGTCAGTAATGGTAGAATTTTTAGCCATGAAATTGCCGAAAAAAATGTCCATCCCTTGTATTTCAGGTGAATTGGCGGAAGAAGTGAATGGTTCATTAGGATCATTTAAATCGGTTACCGTGAACTTAAGATAACGCTCACGATTTACCTTGATTCTGTTAGGATTTCCATTCTCGGGCAGCCACAAGTGAGACCAATCCCTTGCAAAATAGCCATGTAGATGTTCGGACCAATCTCTACTTAAAAACAAACCATATACTTCTGGGATATCTACGACAATAATATCAATAACTTGATGGACTTTAGGATTAGATGATAATCTGATAAGCACATTTTTTAATTCACCTATTACTTTAACACTAGTTCGATCAAGATGAATAATCTTCAATCTGGAAGGTTGAACTTTGGCATTGATTTTTTGGCAGACAGACCAAGGAATTACATTTGACGATGCACCTGAATCTACCATACAGTTATGTACATTCCTATTGAAAATTTCAAAAGTCAACAAAAAGGGTGGGACATTTCTGCGAGTATTAACAACAAAAGTTTGTTGTTTTTTAGTCGTAGCCCCTGAAACTAGTTTATCTACATTTGTTACACTTTTTACAGCAAGGTCTCTTTTATCAGAAGACTCTGACGTCATTTTGATGGAGACCTTTTGAGGTGTTTTGGGGTTGTTTTCAACAACTTTGTTGCTGTTCGGATTGTTGTTTTTGCTATTTTCTACAATATTCTGTAGCATCTTTTGCAGAAGAAAATGGAATTTTAATAATTCGTAAACATAAATGTTAGCTCTAAGTTTTTTTAGATCCTTAATCAAGTCATAATCTAAACTTGGGGTTGTTGAATTCTGTTTAGTTTCAATTGATTTAGAATATTTTGGAGGTGCATTAGTTACGATTTCATAAGAAGATTTATTTGTTGTCTTGCTCCTAGTATTGTAAGGATGCAATGTTTCGAAATTAGCTTGAAAAATGCTATCCGAAAAATCCCCGAAAATGTTGGGAGAGGATTCGTCCTCTTCTAATATCTCTTGTTCAACCATGTTTTCAGGAATCTTGGGAGGAATCAAGTTATCATGTGCCTCTAGAATCATCTGAATAACAAACTGTAAGCTTTCTAGATGTAGGCCTTCAGAATTTGAGTTAGGCCGGTTTGTGGGAAAAGGCTTTCTAAAAGGGGGTTTTTCAGGCCCTTTGCTTGAAGAAGCTTCTTCAACCGATCTTCTCAAATATATAACCTGATTAGACAACTTCTGAACGACCTTCTGTAAGATTTCTAGATCTGAACTGTCTGATTGAGTTTTGTTTTGGGGAGGTCTAGGAAGAATTTTGATTTTCTTCTTGGAGGCTGAAGTAGTCTCTGCTTCGTTACAGATATTGTATTTTAGGCTAAAAATATCTTTCTCGATTTGACTCACCTCTTCGAAGGCTTCTAACAATGTGGTTTTCTTGGACCTTTTTACCCAAATGGCTATGTTTTGGGGTAAGGCTTTCGTGTAGTATGCGACGATAAGATTTTCGACAGACATTGAGTTCGTGGGGATTCAATTGTTTAATGTTAGGAACATTTGATTAAAGTCTTTTATATTTTCTTTGGGGTTCATCTTTAAACTAGAGAGTTCCATGACTAGGACTTTAGAAGATTTGTCGTCTCCGAATTTCTCAAGGAAACAAGACTCGAATTTATCCCATGACACAATGGTGTGGGGTTGTTGGGAAAAGTACCAGGTAGAGACATTGCCTTCAAAGGTGTAGGGAAAAATTCTACACACTACGTCTTTGTGTTCAACACTACGGAGCCTAATGGCTAGCATGAATTTTTTGATATGATCCTCAACAATCTGTTTGGAATCTGGGTCAAATTTAGGGAGCCATTTCTTCGGATGTTTAGGCAAAGGATGTTGGGGCCCAGGTATGGCCACTGGATCTTGATCGAGCCAAGGCCTGGAAAGATTGTTTGGATTGGCCATAGGTGTGGGTGGTGTTGAAAGATGAGATGAGTAACTGCCTTCGTCTAATGATTTTTCTCTAGAATAAGAAGATATGAAGGGGGTGGTGATGGTGGAATACCAGATCCTGCTGCTGCAGGAGTGAGGGTGTGATCTAGATCCGTAGGGTTTAGGGTAAGATCAGTACCTTCAAGTTTCTCCCTGATATCAGAGAAGTCTAATGGTTGGTTCAAAGGCCAACTTAGTTGTCTGATACGGGCCAAGGCACTGTGCATCCTTATGAAGGATTGACGAACGATTTCTTGTATGTCGGCCCCTGGGGGGTTTGGAGTTACTGGTTCAATGGTAACCCATGGATTGTCGTTTGATGGGGTTGTTGTTTGAGGGACAATGTTGTCATCATAACGACTTCTTGTTACTATAGGTGAGAGGGTAGGTGGGGGAGGAGTCTTGCGACCTCCTCATGCCATTAATAGTATTCAGGCCCTCCTTCTAGCGCCATTTGTTGATGGGTGAAATTGACCACTCGCCAACTGGAAGAGTGAATCCGGTCCGGGGTTGTCTAATTAACCCAATCCGTTTGGATTAATTCACTCTGACAGGTTTAATGGCTCCGTTGGCCAATCTAAAGTCCCAAGGGAAGCGAAAAATAACTAAAAGAAATGCAATAAATTACTAGATAATAATCATTGAAATATATATGTACATATAAATATATATATGCAGTTTATCTAATTAATATTTATATAATAGTTCTATTTATCATATATACAACATATCAAAATAATGAGTTTTAATCTAAACTCATAGAAAATCAAATGTTTAATGGTTCTTTTCGATGAAAGTAATAAAGAAAGTGAAAATACTATTTGTTTTCTTTTTGATTTGTTTTCTTTCTTGTATGCATTCATAAAATCAAATATTAAACTACTTAATTAAACAGAAAGATATAGATATTAAAAATTATACTATATATAAAAAAATCTATAATAAACAAGCAAATGAAATAAAAGAAAAGACTAACCTATTAATGCATCCAACGTCTGTTCAATAGATAATATCCAGCCACCTTATCCGAGAAGTAAACCTGCAACGAATCTTACGATCGCTTCGAATAAACGCGAAATGATATGCTGGAAATTGAGTTTTGATAACGAAACATATAATGGAGACAATCACGGTGATCTTATGATTTACAAGTAACTACAGTGAGATAAATCTTCTTGTAAGAACTTGTATTTAAACATTCAACAGAAAATTAGAGATAAATCTCATAATTTGAATTGAATCGATGACCACCCTATATTGTATCTGAAACATGACATATGGACAGCATGTGAAAATGAATTATCTCAACTCACAATAAATCATGAAGACAAAAATCTATCACCATCTATTATCACATCAAGATAAACATAACTTAAACTAAGACATCATACACAAAAGATAAAGCTGTAATATGCATTCTGTTCCATTCAATTCTGTATGTAATTATCCATATTCCAGCCCCAGGCTGAGATGCCTCTGTTTACAAAAATGATAGGTTTATAAAGGCCTCAGGAAAGATAACTGTTTCCGTTCCTGAGATCAAATATTTGTTTCAAAAATAAAGGGGGATGCAACCACCCTGATCTTACTAAATCCTCCAAAACTAACAACAATTCATTTCTGTTCATTCAAAATACATCATAGATATGACTGGAAGGTCTCAAGAGTGCCTCAAATCGACTTTGAAATCATGGACCCCTGAATATCCTGAAAGAAAAGGAAAATAGAAATATTTCAAATACGTTTTCTGTCATTAATTTACACAATTCGAATTAACATAACTGGCTACACAATCTTGTGATTCTGTAGCTAGTTATTTTAATAAATGAAATCTCATTTTATTTATTGAATAAAACAAACTAATTTAATAATGAAATATAGTTTATTCAACAAACCAAATAATCTAACTTAAGAATGAAAACAAACATGCTATTAATTTAAAAGATCATACCTCTAACCATGCAATCAAATCGTATCATGAAACCTTGGAATTTACAATGGATGTAGCAGCCTCAACGTTTTTAAATATCACATGACCTGTGGTCTTCATACGTTTTTCCCTGCATTGAATAACTGACTCGAGCCTCAAGTTTTCTCTCGTTAAAAGATCGACCCGATCTTTTAAAGCCTTAACCCATGACTGTAGAACTAGGATATCAGTATAATATCTATCAATCCATGATAGACAGACCTCACACTTTGAATGTGTGGCGGTTGCATTAGAACAAACAAGATTATGGATCAGAGCGCCCTCCATACGAATAGTAGATTCATTACAAATCTTGACACCAGGAAACTCTGGATTGTCTTTCAAGCAGGGAGGTAAATTATCGACAAAGTTATAGGGTCGATCAGGGTGTGGCTCGAACAACAAAGGGTCTTCCTCTACAAGGAATTTGTTGATTTCAGAGTCAGAACTCTCATTAACCTCGATCATGTTGATCGCGTTTGCATGAGAATTTGTCTTATTACGAAGACTCTGTGATATCAATCTCCCAACCCTTTTGTTCTTAAAATTGATATAAATATTACTCTTAACTCTCTTTCCTGTAGGTTTCTTTCCATTTTTAACATAGTCATTTGGATGTGTAATATGATAACATGCCTGTTCAATGACCTTGGGATCGATCAAGGGTTCACTGTTAAGGGAAGAGACACAAGTCTAGGGAGGTGAGAGAGATGCCGTCAGGTGGACAAGGGTCTCCTCAACCATGAGTTTATCTACCTCCCCCATATCAGGGTTACCATAGCCATTTTGGGTTATAAACAAATCCCAGCTGTCATTCTGTGATTCTAATTGATGTATGAGCAGGATTTTAACTAGGCCGTGATGAAAAATACTAGAGTCTGAGTGCTGTTTTTTATATATTTTCCCCATTTTATAAAGACTCCTAAGTAAGTAATACGACATATTCAAAGGGAAACCCATAAAAATCATAAGCAGACGCAAATGGTACAAAAATACAAGCTCGAAACCTCCCTCACAGGTAACAAATTGCTTTACCATAGCTAGCAAATCATGCCACCGATATTTTAGGAATGAAATGGGCATACCTTTATCACAACTTGTTATTTTCCGAGATGTAAACAGCAGGGTCCAAGGAACTTCTTCCACTTTTGCATTTTTAAACCATTTTTGACCGCTTGCTGGTAACCCTGTGGCTTGACTCAGAAACTCCTCGGTAACTTCCAGTTGCACATCACCAAATTTTGCTCTACAACCATCAAAGGAGAAAGCGAATTCTCGGGCAACCTGTAAATTGAAACCCTGAAACTTCCTAATGAAAACGAGCCAACCACTTCTTTCCAAATCTCCTCTGGCATCGTCATAGAAGAGTAGGGTTTGGATACCGTTTGGTTCAATTCTCACGACAGGAGCCATACTGGACGGGAGGGTAATCAAACAAACACAACATACAGGGAGGGTTTGTGAAAACAAAATAGAGCCATAACCCCGAGCCCAACAATGAACGTTGTAAAGACTCATATGATGGGATGAACGTTTAATTAAAACACATGCGAAGAAGGTTTGCAAAGCCCAAGGTTATCCTTAGAAATGATGCAGTCTACAAATCGTATGCCACCTTTGCATTGAGTACGAGCTAGGACCAAAGCATTAAAACGAAAATAAGTGTACGCATCGTGGGTTTGATCACAAATTTTGGGTAAGTCAAAAATCGAAAAATCAAAAGTTTTGTAAAGAAATGTAGCCAAGAACCAAACCAAAACCATACAAAAAATCAAATGGTGGGGATGCTTTGCTCATAAAACCATCAATCTCTTAAGCATGCTTGTAATTAAAAGGATCAAAACAAAGAGAGTAACATCTTCATGGCAAGGAATCAAAACTCCATAATAAACTATATGAACAATTTGCCTTCAATGAAATTTTAAAACATAATGGTAATCATAGTCACAAGTTTTCATGCTTTTAGTCATGAAAACAAAGCATGAATAGAAAATAAGTAAAAGCGACAACTTACAACTATCGTTTCGGAAACTGCTCATGAAGAGTGATAAAAATTCATGACCCTAGTTAGGCAGCTATATAGATCGTTTAATTGACATAAAAAGTTAAGAAAATCATTGGGCTGCCAACAGGTCTCTAGGAAATTGACATGCTTCCCTAAAGGTACACCTATTACTCTCTTAAAACCCCGATGGCACAACCTGCTTCTAATTCTTAAGCAGTTCATAACTTGTGAGGGTAGGTATGGCTTAGTGTTTTTTTATGACATCCGCCTGTTGATGATTTTCCTAGGGTTCAAGCTAAATATTCCTTTCTATCTATTGATGAGCTTGCATAAAATGTCTAAGCGTTATCAGAAAAAAAGTTTAAACCCTCTGTATGGCCTTTTCCACCATGGGCTTATTCGGATTCTATTGTTTTCGCATCTAGCTCAGACTGGGGATACTTGGGAAAATTTCTTGTGCAAGAATAACTTCACCCTACCCAAGAACACAATAGAACCTCCTCTGCATTTAAGTATGAACCCTAGTCCCTGTAACCCTACTACCGAAATTCAAGGTATTGATCCACATGGAGACCATGCGATCACTGAACCAAACTCCGTTGCTATGAAAAACCCTTCGGAAAAAAAGCCATGATATAATTTCATGCCTAGAAAATCATTACAGGAGGTAATAGATGTATTAAAGGAAAGAGTTTCTCCTGCTCCTACTGTTGAGTCGAATCAGGGTTTTATTGACAAACCAACTGTTAAGAAAAATCGCAAAAAGAAGAAACATGGTAACTCTGATTTGAGTTTTGTAAACAAGAGACCAGGCATGTTAATATCCAAGAGTATGAGAAATCGACATCAAGATCATCTGAGCTCGATCTTAGTGATTGAGGTCGATGATCACTTGACCGATGATGAGATCAATGAATTTCTTGCCCGAGAAGATGTGGATAGCCAATGTTTCAGAAATGAAACCAATAGTGAAGCTATACAATATGATTTTGTTTCTGAACTACCTCCATTCCTAAAAAATCAAGAAGGTTGTGCTGGTATAAGCCATGATTTGAAGAAAGCTACATAAAAGACCAAAGCACCCATTGCATAGTACATTCAACCTCTGCCTGTCATAACACCTGTACATTGTGATAATTGTTTTCACTGGGTTGAACGTTACTACAGAGATGTACCATATCTCCAAACACAGTTAAAACATCTGGCAGCTCGAAAATCCTTGCTTGAAAGGGAAAATCAAGAATTGAAAGCATGCGCAGATCAGACAAGTAAAAAGCCCAAACGAGCCGATAGTGTGTTTATCAAGAACGCAACAAATTTCAATGCTATCATTAACTCAGAATTATCAGACCCTTCACTGTCTAATCTCTAAAACGGTAAAAATGGTTTTGATTTTCTTTGATTTGATTCTGTTGTAAAAGTCAACTAGATAGATTTATTTTGATTTTCTTTGTTAATATAAGACTAGCTATAGAATCTCACGATTATGTAGCCAGTCTATTTATAAATGTTAGTTTGTATGGTTTTATAAAATTCGATTTTGTTTTTTCATTTTCAGGAAAATAACTGTTATGATGCTATTCACAAGGAGAAGTAATCATGGACATGCGCTACATAGTTTAGTAATTTCTCTTTTTGTTGATAAAACTATGTCATTTATGTAATTAATTTTGATAAACAAACTCCTACAAGAGTGTTTCTTTGTTATACTATTTTTGTAAAACAATCTAGTTTTTTGGGATTACCCTCTATCTTGCATGATAAGAGGTTGTTAATCCAAGACAAGTTTAAATAGTGGTTGTTGTTTAGTAGTAAGGACAAATTTTGGCTGGACTACAGTATGGATATGTGATTTTGGGAATTAATATGAGAAAGCAATTCATCATTGGCTTTAGACCTATGTGATGCTTATTCCATTGTTTTTTTCTATTACCTCTGTATTATGAGATATTATTATGGTTGATTTAGCTTTAGCCTTGTCATCATATGGTGTTTCATATTGTCAAATATTTAGATGTTGTCCATAACCTGTCGTTCATTTTGTATGTGCGATTGATCGATCATTTAATTATTATTGAGTTTATTCTAGATGTTAAATGATGGATAATATCAATACTCTGAATTGAGTTTTCTTTTGTTCTTAGTTATTGATTATCATAAGATCACACGATTTTTAATCAGTTATCATTCTGTTGTTATAAATTTACTCCATGCATCAAAATCTTCCTTGAATTTTTTTAGGAATATTTATATCTGTCTCTGTCATAGGTTTCCTCTTTAAACAAGGCAAATCGGGAGCTCATACAACACAGGAAGATAAAATTAGTTTTGTTGATCAACTACAGACTAGTATGTGTGTTATTTTGTTAAATTATTTATTAATGAAACGATGATTGCATTAATTAGCTTTGACTATTTCTGTGTCATTGTTTCAAATGTATTTGCTAGTTTAAAATCTTTAAATATTCGAAAGATAAAAGGATTTCTGTTCTTTCTTTATCTCAATTAAAAACACTATTATGAACATTCATTTCGCAAGATTTCAAGTAAACCTTGCAAACTGTATATAGATTGTTTATAATCATCTGTATATTCATGTTTCTAGTTGAACACTTGTAATTAGTAAACATATATTGTTAGTATCATAGTTTTATATTAGTTTATTTCTTTTATTATTTTTAGGACTTTAGTTGGCTAACAGAGCCATTAAACTCGTTGGGTCAGTTCATTCCAAACGAATTGGGTTAATTAGACAACCTCGGTCCAGATCTGACCTTCCAGTTGATGGTGTGTCACTTACGCCCGTCAACAAATGGCGCTAGAAGGAGGGTCTGCGATTAATTGATGGAACATGGAGGTCACAATACCCCTCCAAAGAATCGTTCTCCTATTGTGATGCGTAGTCGTTCCGACACAAACGTTACACTTGAAACAACTACTACCTCAAATGATAACCTCGATATTCCTGTCGAACCAGTGACACCACTCCCTCAAGGGATTGATGTCCAAGAAATTGTCCACCATTTACTCATAAGAACTCAAAGTGCCTTATTCTGTATTAGACAACCTGGTAGACAACTCAATACAAATCTTCAAGAACAACTTCAAGGCACTAGTTTACCTAGAAACACTGTAGGGACTGATAATTTTACCAATCATGCTGAAGCACTTATCCTTGGTGCTGGAGGATCTGGTATTCCACCGTCCCTACCTGGTTCTTCTCCACCTTCTCCGGGAGGTGATTCCTCGGACGAAGGCAGTTCTTCATCTGAACCATCTCAACCTTCGACTCCACCAAATCCCATGGAAAACCAAAATAATCCTGCCAGACCTTGGCTCGATCAAGATGTTGTGGTTGTACCTGAACCCCAACACCCATTACCTAAACATTCAGAGAAATGGCTACCCAAATTTGATCCAGATTCGAAGCAATTAGCTGAGGATCACATCAAAAAATTTATGCTAGCTGTTAGAATCTAGAGTGTCGAACACGAAGATTTCATGTGTAGACTATTTCCTTACACTTTTGAGGGAAATGACTCGACCTGGTATTTTTGTCAACAACCTCAGACCATTGTCTCTTGGGACAAGTTCAAAATTTGTTTTTTAGAAAAATTGGAGATGATAAATCTCCAGAAGTCTTGGTAATGGAACTCTCTAGCTTAAAGATGAATCATAAAGAAAGAGTTAAAGACTTTAACCAGAGGTTCCTAACACTAAAAAACAAAATCCTTGCAGATTTGATGCCTGCAGAAAACCTAATTGTTGCATATTATACGAAGGCCCTACATAACAACATAGCCATATGGGTTAAAAGGTCCAAAAAGAACACGTTGTTAGAAGCCTTTGAGGAGGCAAGTAAAATTGAGAAAGATATATTGAGCTTAAAATATAATATAAGTAGTGAAGCTGAAACAACTTCATCTTCTAAGAAGAAAATAGAAATTCTCACTAGGCCTCCTCAACCTAAAAATCAACAAGAAACATTAGACTTGGAGAGCTTGCAGAAAGATTTCCAGAAACTTTCCAATCAAGTTGTTGACTTGAAAATATTCGCTGAGGAGGCATATACAAGTAAAGGAAGTTTCAAACCTCCTTTTAGAAAACCTTTCCCTCCAAATCGGCCAAACCCGACCACAAAAGGTCTAAATTTTGAAAGTTTACAGTATGCTTTGCAAACGATATTGGAAGCACATGATAATTCTGTTTCTGTTCCTCCTGAAAATTATGATGATACAGTTGAGGAAGAGGTACTAGAAGAGGAAGACTCATCTCCTCCCATTTTCGGGCACTTGTCGAACAATATTTTTCAAGCAAATTTTGAAACTGTTCACCCCTACAACACTAGAAGTAAAACACAAAACAAGTCTCCACCGAAACAAGTAAAAATGTGTTTTCAAAACAACCAAAGCAAACTGAAACTAGACAAAACCTAGCTGCCCCAGTTTTAGAGTATGATTTAATTGAATATCTGAAAAAATTAAGGGAAAATATTTATGTTTTTGAATTGCTGAAATTTCCTCTTATTTTGCATAACTTCAAAGCATTGCTGAAAACAGTAAAAATAATGATATTAGCAGCAAAAAATCAACAAAAAATGATTTAAACACAACTACAAATGTCCCAAGTAAAAAGACATCTAAAAATCAAGACAAAAGGGACTTATCAGAAAAAAATTGTAGGAAACTTAGATAACACTGTTTCAAGAACAACAATAAAAAATCAGTAAAATTCTGTTGTTTCCGCACGAAAAAATGTGCCCCCTTTTTTATTGACTTTTGAAATTTTTAATAGGAATGTACATAATTGTATGGTTAACTTTGGTGCATCATCAAATGTGATGCCTCTGTCTGTATGCCAAAAAATTAATGCAGAAGTAAAACCTTCTGATTTAAAAATCATTCAGCTAGATCGAACGAATGTCAAAGTCATTGCTGAACTAAAAAATGTGTTGATTAGATTATCATCCAATCCCAAAGTTCATCAAGTAATTGATATTATTGTTGTTGACATTCCTGAAGTTTATGGCCTATTTTTAAGAAGAGATTGGTCAGAACAACTACACGGTTATTTTGCTACAGACTAGTCTCATTTGTGGCTGCTTGAAAATGGACAACCCAACCCAACAAGATCAGAATGAACAAAGAACATTACCTTAAGCATACTGTGACATATATGAATGATCTAAATGAGCCTTTCATTACCACCGTAAATTCGATTGAAATGCGGGGAATGAATACCTTTTTTGGTAACTTCATGACCAAAATTTCCTCTATTACTAATCCAGAACAACAATCTGGAGTAACAACCTATACTCAAGCACCCGTTTCACCAAATACACCAAATATTGCTAATGACGCACAAATCTAGTCCCTATATTTTGATGGATCCAAATCCCGAGAAGGGGAAGGTGTTGGTTGTGTGCTTATCAAACCTATAGGTAAGAAAAGATTTATTGCTTGTCGATTAGAGTTTGAATGTAATAACAACACAACAAAGTATGAAGCACTTATGCAGGGACTTAGGAAAGCATTGGACATGGACGTGCAAAATTTGGTAGTATTTGGTGATTCAGAAATCGTAGTCAAACAGGTAAGAAACACAATACATTGTTTTTCACTGCATCTGAAGAATTACCAAACCGAGGTATGGGGTTTAATACACAAATTTCTATCATTTGATATAAATTCCATTCCTAGGATGAGTAATTCAGAAGATGACTTACTAGCCAATGTTGCTTCTAAATTGTTGCCCGCTGAAGGTCTTTATCCTAATGCATTTTCGATCGAATTGTTATTCAGGCCATCGATTCCGGAAAACATCACAAATTGGAGAGTATTTGATGATGATCAGTAGATAATCAAATTTTTGCATATGGAAGACACCTTCCAGGATGCATTTATTGATGAAGGCACTCACGACGAGAATCTTCGATATTTCACGATAATATCCGATCCTTGATCTCTCGAATCATCATCCGAGATGGTAAAATCTATCCCCAAATATGTTGTGAGATTAGAGAATTTTTATGACCTACATGACAAGTTTAGAGTGGTAGTCAATTGAAAAACTAACAGTTCCTCTTTGCTCTACGAAACCGTAGATTTAGGAACACGAGATAATCCTCAAAATATTAATCTGGGAAAGGGATTTTCTGAACAGAAAAGATCTGCTTTTATAAAATTATTTAAATAATTTAAAGATGTATTTTCTTGGATGTACAACAATCTAAAAACTTTCAACCCAAACATCATACAACATGTGATCCCTATGAAACCCTAGACTCAGCCTTTCCAACAAAAATTGAGGAAAATGCATCCTAAATTGGAACCTACCATTAAAAAGGAACTGGATAAATTACTAACTGAAAAGATAATTTTTTCGGTTAGATATACTCAATGGGTGTCTAACTTAGTCCCTGTAAGGAAGAAAAGTGGTGAAATTCGACTTTGTGTTGATTTTCAAAATTTAAACCGAGCATCTGATAAAGACAACTACCCTGTTCCTCCAATGGAACAAATTCTACAACAAGTATCTGGTTCCGAAAGACTATCTTTATTAGATGGTTTTTCAGGATACAACCAAGTCCTTATGTCTCTTTCAGACCAACTTAAAACCACCTTTCGTACCCCGTGGGGCACTTACGCCTACAGGAAAATGCCTTTCAGACTGATAAATGTCGGTGCCACTTTTCAGAGAGCAATGTATATTTCTTTCTGTGGCCTCATTAACCGGTGAGTTGTGGTCTATCTTGATGATGTCACTATCTTTTCAAAAAACAAGAAAGATTACTTGTCTCACCTTAGGGATGTCTTAGAACGATGCCGCAAGTTCGACATATCTCTCAATCCCAAAAAATCAGTCTTTGCAGTAGAACAAGGGAAACTGCTTGGGTTTATAGTGTCTAAATATGGAATTATTATTGATCCCGAGATAACCCAAGCCATTGCTAAAATTGCCCCTCCTTCTTCCAAAAAGGCCATGCAATCCTTTTTGGGTAAGATTAATTTTGTCAGATGATTTGTCCCGAGTTTCTCTGAAATGGTTAGACCTCTACAAAATCTAATTAAAAAATATGTTTTGTATAGATGGGGACCACAAGAAAGTTAGACTTTCGATTTGATTAGAAAATAAATAATAGAAGCACCTTCCCTGACGAGTCTCGATTTTTCTCAGGATTTCACTCTATACACTTTTGCATCTGATAGATCCTATGTTGTTTTGCTTACATAGAAAAACGTTGAAAGCAACGAGATACCCATTGCCTTCATGAGATCTGCTTTTAAAGGAGCATAAATTAATTACCCCGTGGTATATCAACATGCATATGTTGTTTTTAAAGCAATGAAACCCTTCAGGTCTTACCTGTTGAAACCTAGGACCAAAGTTGTCATTCCTTACCCCGCTGTAAGAAATATGTTAGTGCAAAAAGAGCTGGGTGAGAAAAGGGGAAATTGGATGACATCACTCCAGGAATATGATCTTGAAATAACCCCTGCCCAGATTGTTAGAGGTCAAGGCCTTTGTAAAATGGTGGTTGATTTAGTTGAGGAATTAGAAAGTCAAATAAATATATCAACTGTAAATCAACATAATGAAAAGCAGATCAGTTGTGCACAAACTACGCCCAATTCATGGTATGAGAATATCAGGTTTTATTTGTTGCATGGAAATGATCCTCACAATATTGATCCCAAAAACAAAAGATAACTTAGGCTTAAATTTGCATCTTTCCAATTAATCAATGATATATTATTTTGAAAGAACTTTGATGGTGTTTTTCTGCGTTGTTTAGAAAAAGAGGAGTCTGAAAAAGTGTTGGCTGAACTTCATTCCGGTGATGTCGGTGGTCATTTTGGTGGAGATACCACTGCCCACAAAGTGATAAGGGCTCAATATTATTGGCCTAACTTGTTTAAGGATGCCCATACGTTGTCCCGCAAGTGTACGATCTGTCAAAAGGCTGCAAGACGAGTGAAAAAGACATATTTTCCTTTGCAACATGTCATTGTAGATGCACCTTTTCAACAATGGGGCCTAGAAATTATAGGACCAATCAATCCCCCTTCCTCGCAACATCAAAAGTACATCCTCATAGCAACGAAATATTTTACAAGATGGTTTGAAGCTTTACCTTTAAAAGTGGTTAACACCAATCAGGTAGTGTCTTTTCTAAACTCCCATATTATCAGTCGCTTCAAAATTCCTAAATGTCTGGTTTTTGACAATGCTTCTTAGTTTTCTTCCCTAGATATGAATGTTTTCACTTGGGGAAAAGGGATTAAACTGAAGTATTCTGCTAGCTACTACCCTCAAGGGAACAGTCTAGCCGAATCGACAAATAAGAATTTAATCAAGATTATAAAAAGGACAGTTTTAGAAAATCACAAGAATTGGCACAATGCATTTTATAAAGAACTTTGGGCTGATAGGGTAACACCAAAAGGCTACGTTGGTAATTCTCCTTTCTTCCTTATTTATGGAAGAGAAGCCATCCTTCCCCCACATGTCTTGCTTCCTTCTCTGCAATTATCAAAAAAAGTTCAAGAAGAAGAGTGTCGTCTAGAAAACTGGATAAATGCTTTATTAAAATTAGAGGAGGTGAGAACACAAGCAAAACAAAAACTGGATCAACAACAACAAATTGTGAAGATCTGGTTTGACGCAAGTTCATCTTTTGATAGGAATTTTGATGTTGGGGATTTGGTTCTCAAGTGGGACAAAGCGCACGAGGGTAAGGGAGAACATACCAAGTTCCAAAACCTGTGGCTGGGACCATTTGTAAGTTTTGAAAAATTGGGTCCTAGTTCTTTTCGTTTGCATAACTTGGAGGGACAGACGAACACTTTCCCAGTGAATGGCCATGCTCTCAAGAGATATTTTTCTTGATGATTTCTGATCCACCCTCTTATAAACATTTTTTTTAATTTTCTTTTCTGTTTTTTATTTTGGTTCTTTTCATTTTGCTTGTTTTTTATTTTGGTTCTTTTCATTTTGCTTGTTTTTTATTTGTTTTCTAAATGATTATGTCTGAATCACCATTCATTTGTTGAAGAGAATCATAATTCTTATTCATTAGAAATATTTGATAACAGTTCAAGCACCCAAACAGTAAGTGCTAAACTCAGATCAATGGAAGTAAGTTTCTTTCCAAATTAGTGTTTCTGGTTTCTTGTTAAAATCACAGGAAGACACGATTATCCTTAACAAACTTCTAACGTCGTCCTTGTTTTAATGAGAAAAAATCAATGTGCTTCCCCATCCTAGAGATGATTTCTTAACATAAATCTGATTGTCCAAATCGTGATGAAAGTCATTAGAATAGAAAAGTAATTCTCAAATGATCAATCTTTTCATTATTGGACTGTGAGATTTTCAATATCACCCCGCTCTCTTAGATATCATGAAGTTCCCGGAAATTTACAAACAAATTTTAGAGAGTTGGAAGCACTGTAATGTGTGGGAATTGTGTGTAAACCCATCGGGACACTGAACAGGTTTGCTGGCAGCGGTTAAATGATCACATGATACCAAGGAAACTTCGTCGGGGTATTGAACAAGCCTGTTGGTAGCGAAGCAATGTCAGGTTTCGAAGATCCTTAGGTATGTATTTTAATTTGATCAAGTGTGAGGATGATTTTATCATGAATGGATGACTCTTGGACGAAATAGGGGTACTAGAGTGGGTTAAATGACATCCCTTTTGAGGCTATGGACACATGCTGGTAGCAGTGGCCCTGTCAACGATATCGAGGTCACCTGTATAAACATCGCTACGCCTGTGATCTAAACAAGGTACCAGATTACAATTTCAGACATAATGCATCCAATACTATGACTGTGTTTTTCTGAGTTATTGTCGCAATGCTTGATTTGTCGTTAACTGTCTCTAAAATTTATTTCATCTGTGCCCCTGATATAAATTTTTGGTATTGCAAAGATAATTGCTTCGCCCAATGTGTCTCCATTGTTGGCAGCCAACAATTCTGTCAAATTTTATCATAATAAAAGTCACCACCAAGGGATACAATATTTCTGTAGTTGCCTCTTCCTTACATTTATAAACGTTTTTGTCCTCTGGTTTTGAGGATATTCAGTGGCCTAGCTGATTATAAGTGTGTTTCGTTTTAATTTTTGTTTTTTTTGTTTAAATTTCATGACTGCAAGCATGAAAATGAAACAAAAGTTTGGCTTGGATAATCATTCTGCAGTTTGTGGTTTCTTCGTTTGTCTTGCTAAATATATTACACCTCAAGGGCATCTATATGTTTATAATTCTTAAGGTTTGTAAGCTTATTGATTGATCCATTTCCACAGTTTTATTCACTATGGTAAATATGACTTGGTCATATCTATGGTTGATTATATGATTTTGATATTTCATATGCCTAACTGCGCAGAACTTTGGGTTAAAATTCAAAATATGCTTCTTATCAGTCATATCACAATCCTATCACCCTGGTACAAGACTTATGTACTCACAATTCCACATCATCCTATTGTCCTGCACAATTAAGACTCTCATTCATTATTCAAATAGGTAGTTGATAATGGTTTGGGTTTAATGTCCATTGTGCATAGTGGTTCTCAAGCATGCGCGCCCTCTATTTCTTTGTCACTCAAAGATAAAATTACCAAGCATGATAGCCTCCCATGTCTGCAGGTATCGGGCCTCTTCTGATTTGACATACCTCTTCCTATTGTTTGTGTATTGGAAAGAAAAACCTCCCTCTCGTTGCATTTACTGTGTCTGTTTGATAGCAACCATGGATCCCGTGGTTCGAATTGAACCTAATGGCTCTCAAGCCCTTCTTGCCCACAACATTTTCATAAGCGATTTATAAGAACATGGTTGGGAAATTTTCATCCGAAAGTTTGAGGGTTGTAACCTAGCAGTTGCACAGGCTTTTGCTCAGTCATTTGATGGCTCTAAAGCCAAAATTGGGGATCTGTAACTCGAAGTAACCGAGGATTCTATAGCATGAGCTACATGACTGTCACAGGAGGGAGAAAAATGGTTCAAAAATGCCAAGCTATAAGGTGTGCCTTGGAGTCTGTTCATGGTCTCTAGGAAATCAACATGCTTCCCTAAAGGTACACCTATTAATCTCTTAAAATCCTGATGGCATGGCCTACTTCTAATTCTTAAACAATTCATAACTTGTGAGGGTAGGTATGGCTTAGTGTTTTTGTATCACATCCGTCTGTTGATGATTTTCCTAGGGTTCACGCTAAATATTCCTTTCTATTTGTTGATGAACCTACATAAAATGTCTAACCATTATCAGAAACAGATTTTAAACCCTCTATCTAGCCTTTTCTACCATGGGCTTATTCAGATTCTGTTGTTGTCGCATCTAGCTCAGACTGGGGATACCTGGGAAGATTTCTTGTGCAGGAATAACTTCACCCTACCCAAGAACACAATAGAACCGCCTTTGCATTTAAGTATGAATCCTAGTCCCTGTAACCCTACTACTGAAAGTCAAGGTATTGATCCACATGGAGACCATGTGACCACTGAACCAAACTTCGTTGCTATGAAAAACCCTTCGGGCAAAAAGCCACGATATAATTTCGTTCCTAGAAAATTGTTAGAGGATGTAATAGATGTATTAAAGGAAAGGGTTTCTCCTTCTCCTACTATTGAGTCGAATCATGGTTTTATTGACAAACCAATTGTTAAGAAAAATCTCAAAAAGAAGAAACAAGATAACTCTGATTTGAGTTTTGTAAACAAGAGACCAGGCAGGTTAATATCCCGGAGTCTGAGAAATTGACAAAAAGATCATTTGAGCTCGATCTCAGTGATCAAGGTCGATGATCACTTGAACGATGATGAGATCAATGGATTTCTTGCCTGAGAAGATGTGGATAACCAGTGTTTCGAAAATGAAACCAGTAGTGAAGCTATACAATATGATTTTGTTTCTGAACTACCTCCGTTCCTAAAAAATCAAGAAGGCTTCCCTGGTGTAAGCCACGATTTGAAGCAGGCTACAGAAAAGATAAAAGCACCCATTACATAGTACACTCAACCTCTACCTATCATAACACCTGTACACTGTGATAATTGTTTTGAATGGGTTGAACGTTACTACAAAGATGTACCATATCTCCAAACACAGTTAAAACATCTGGCAGCTCAAAACTCCTTGCTTGAAAGGGAAAATCAAGAATTGAAGGCATGCATAGATTGGGCAAGTAAAAGGCCCAAACGAGCCGGTAGTGTGATTATCAAGAACACAACAAATTTCAATGCTATCATTAACTCAGAATTATCAGATCCTTCACTGTCTAATATCTAAAATAGTAAAAATGGTTTTGATTTTCTTTGATTTGATTCTGTTGTAAAAGTCAACTAGATAGATTTATTTTGATTTTCTTTGTTAAATAAGACTAGCTACAGAATCTTACGATTCTGTAGCCAGTCTATTTATAAATGTTATTTTGTATGGTTTTCTAAAATTCGATTTCTTTTGGTCATTTTCAAGAAAATAACTGTTATGATGCTATTCACAAGGAGAAGTAATCATGGATTATGCGCCGCATAGTTTAGTAATTTCTCTTTTTGTTGATAAAACTATGTCATTTATGTAATTAATTTTGATAAACAGACTCCTACATGAGTGTTTCTTTGTTATACTATTTTTGTAAAACAATCTATTTTTCTGGAATTACCCTCTATCTTGCATGATAAGAGGTTGTTAATCCAAGACAAGTTTAAATAGTGGTTTTTGTTTAGTAGTAAGGACAACTTTTGGCTGGACTACAGTATGGACATGTGATTTTGGGAATTGATATGGGAAATAAATTCACCGTTGGCTTTAGACCTGTGTGATGCTTATTCCATTGTGTTTTTCCATTACCTCTGTATTATGATATATTATTATGGTTGTTTTAGATTTAGCCTTGTCATCATATGGTGTTTCGTATTGTGAAATATTTAGATGCTTTCCATAAACTGTCGTTCATTTTGTATGTGTGATTGATTGATCATTTAATTATTATTGAGTTTATTCAAGATGTTAAATGATGGATAATATCAACACTTTGAATTGAGTTTTCTTTTGTTCTTAGTTATTGATTATTATAAGATCACACGATTTTTAATCAGTTATCATTCTATTGTTATAACTTTACTCCATGCATCAAAATCTTCCTTGAATTTTTTCAGGAATATTTATATGTGTCTCTGTCATAGGTTTCCTCTTTAAATAGGGAAAATCGGGAGGTCATACAACACAGGAAGATAAAATTAGTTTTGTTGATCAGCTACAGATTGGTATGTGTGTTATTTTCTTAAATTATTTATTAATGAAACGATGATTGTATTAATTAGCTTTGATTGTTTATGTGTCATTGTTTCAATTGTATTTGCTAGTTTAAAATCTTTAAACATTCGAAAGATAAA
Organism: Picea engelmannii; assembly: GCA_009831015.1. NCBI lineage: Eukaryota > Viridiplantae > Streptophyta > Pinopsida > Pinales > Pinaceae > Picea > Picea engelmannii. The sequence goes on from ML786975.1 coordinate 111,078, forward strand.
AGGATTTCTGTTCTTTCTTTATCTTAGTTAAAAACACTATTATGAACATTGATTTTGCAAGATTTCAAGTAAACCTTGCAAACTGTATATAGATTGTTTATAATCATATGTATATTCATGTTTCTAGTTGAACACTTGTAATTAGTAAACATATATTGTTAGTATCATAGATTTAGATTAGTTTATTTCTTTTATTATTTTTAGGACTTTAGTTGGCTAACATAGCCATTAAACCTGTCGGGTCAGTTCATTCCAAACGACTTGAGTTAATTAGACAACCCCGGTCTGGATCTGACCTTCTAGTTGACGGTGTGTCACTTATGACCATCAACAACCTGCCACTTGCCTAAAAGGATAAAGGCACTAATAATGAATGATTAGGAATTCTCAATATTTGAAGGAATCCAACAATTGAATCATCAAGTAGGAAGACTATGTTGCAGATTGGAATTCCCTCAATGTCTTCTTACCTGCCATTGATGCCTCATGAAGTGCATCCAACTTATCATCTGTAGCTTAAATTTCTTCAATTTTGTCCTTCTGCTCCAATGGATTGACTAAAACTTGGCCCTCGACATTCATGTGAGCAATTTTCTCATGTAGCTCTTCCATCAACCAATTACATTACGCCAACAAGCTCATCTAGTCTTGCACACCCATGAAAATTGATTTATTCTATGTGGTGGCTTGATGCAACTTGACCCTTGTAGAATTAATGATCCAAAAATGATCTTTAAAAGACTTGGTTGAGTTTTAAGCATGTGTTAAATTACCATTCAAAAACTTAAATGAGGAAGGAGATCTTAATGAAATAATGTTGTAGCCATCATAAAGAATATAGAATAGAAAGTAAACATTAATAACAACAAACCATAACGCCAAGATTGTTAACGGAGTTCGGTAAGATTGCCTACGTCTCTGGGCCTATGTCTAAGTGGGGGAGGCTTTCTTATTAATCTTCAATGTTGCAAAGTTATATAAAAAATGCATCAAATGTATTACAAACTGGTTTGGTTGTGTTTTGCTCGACCTCAAGAATCCAACACAACTGACGAAACTAAAAAAGGTTGAGCGTATCTCCCATAAATGGCCTCCAAAGTTCGCTTCCTCAATGGATTCCCTGCATAAAAATGACTTAAGCTTTCAAATTATTCATCATTATGTTGTTTCTAAACCTCCTCATGCTGTCAAAAACCCATGGTTTATATTGTATTTGAGTTGGGGTTCACCTCCCAACTTCCCCGCAAGATATGGCCTAAAAAAGGGCTCCATATCCTAAAAATTGGGCAAAATCCTGCAAAAATCAGGCTAATAATCAACAAAATATCCAAACCATAGGCTAAAACCCACTTTTGTAAAAACATTTGTGTGCCATCCCCCTTTCTTCGGGCTCCTGGTCATATGGGATGGCCCATGTGGCCATGCACTAGGTGCCAAACAATTAGACCGCCCCTATAACTTTGGCTTGGTCGTGTGGGAGTGACATATGGCCAAGTGCTGGTGCTCAGTCCCTGGTCTTCTTCCCTTGGTCCATCGGTTTTGGTCTCATGGGACAAAATCCCCGCAGTCTAGCACCTTGGTTGGCAGGCTAGCCCTTCCGACCAAAGCTACATCCCCAAACTCACGCCAAACTCAAATTGAATAATGCTTTTTCCATATGTTTAACAAGAAACATGTGTAGCTTGGGTGATTGGCGTTTGTTCAGAAGTCCTGGGCTATGGAGGAGGTCAAGTGTTCGATTCCTACGGAGGGAAAAATAAGTTTTTGAACCGACCCACATTGGCCATATCTGGGGTGCTACGTGATATCCTCTGATTGGGCCACATATCACCTCTATATTGGCCACCGTACACATAGTTAGTGGCCCAATGGACCGCCATGTCAACCCGCCAACACATTTTCCTAGTCAGTGTCATACGACACGCGTCAAGCCCGAAGCCTACCACCTAGCGCCATGTCACTCTGTTGTACTGTACAGTCAACTGATCGGTTAACACCATGTCACTGCCACCTGTCATCCGTAATTCCAAGTGTTAGACTTTCATTGGGCCATGTAAGAGTATGTACTGCCATGTCAACATCTGTACAATCCATGTGTCAAATATGTACTATGCCAACTCAGTCTGAAAACGCCAAAAATGAGTGACACATGTCACCTCCTGGTGCTTCCATGTGTCCCTGCTGATGTCACCTAACACATCATGTTGACGTCAGTAATACGGCCTGTTGACTGTTGACTTTGACTTTTTTTGCATGTTTGGGAAATCGATCATAACATGATAACTTTCACATATGATGTCCATTTTAGGGAAAAAATATATGGCCAGAATCGGCACGACGAGCCCGACGCAATGGAATTGGTTTCATTCGATTCCAAGAACTTTAATGTTTAGGCCTTCCTGGATCCATTTTGGATCAATTAACTTCATCGACCAGGAACCCTATGTGAACCATCAATTGTTGTTGTTGCTCACTACGCTGGGCCTTGGAACTATAAAGATGGGTTTGTAACTCACATGATCACTAATATAATTGATGCCATGATGTGTAGATGAGCTCAAGACCCTCTATAGACTGATAGGATGGAATTGCTTCTAGTAGTTGTGAATCGGCCTAACGAAAATCAAGCCACAAGTTCTATAATTGCACCCAAACAACTTTAAATTCATCTTTATCTTGTTGTCAAGCATGCCACTCGTTGTTCTACTCCTGCGTAACATTTGTGAGCTAGAGTTTTAACTATTGATGCTCATTGTGCAAGGCTTCATGCCAATGATCCATGCAATAAATCCTTTGTTGATCTGCACTACTGTAGATAAATACAAAGAACATTCATAGAGAAAGGCAAAACAACACATGGCATGAACAAGAAAAATGAACCATTCGTTTTATTTAGTATAATATGAATCCTTTATATAGAATAGGTTGAACATATAATGGTTCTAATCAAAAGTGGACCAATTCTAACTAACCAACCGCTAGAAAAGGTCCCAAACCCTAACAATTATTTTAGTTCACCATTTCATAGTCCTTGGGACTTGTGCCAAACCTTCCAGGTAGAGATGCACTCCATGTGGCCTTTGTGGTGAAGTGCGTTGCATATGGAAGGAGGTGCACCTTTGTGGTAGAGCCCTACTGGTTTTCCTCGAGATGTGTGCTCTCCTCCTTGGGGAGTGAACCTTCCAACCTACCCAATTCCTCCTTGTTTAAGCCCAATAGTGTCCCAGATTCCATGAGAAACTACAAAAATTGTTGAGAATGGCAGACTGTGATAGCCATTTAGCTTGGGCTGGAACTTTACCCTTGCGACCCACCAAAAAGGAAGTGTGTTGCTGAGTGTGAGTATTGGTGGTGTGTGTATCCATAATTGTGTCCTGAAGGAGAGGTGGTTGGAAATCTAGAACCAACTAAGAGGGGTGCGAGATGGTGACATATTATTCTAGGAGTGGAGGCTCATAATGTTTGAGAGTGTTCACATTTACAACGTCATGAATACCCAACTGTGGTGGAAAGTTGAGGTGATAAGCATTGTCTCCAACTTGCTGCAGAACTGTGTAAGGACCATATTGGAGGGGTTTCATCTTGTGATAACATTGAGACTTAAAGTGTTGACGCTCGATGTGAAAGCAGACCTTGTCACCATGGGAAAAAGAGAGTTGTTTCATGTTCACATCATGAAGGGCCTTATAACATTGTTGGAAAGCTTGTAAATCCTCAGAAACGTGAGATTGTTTACGAGCCAAGGTTTACAAAAAGGATGAGGCAGAGGTTTTCTGTTTTCACTGTTGGGAAGTACCATAAGGTTGGAGCTATAAAGGAAACTCATAGGGGACAACAGTTTGATACCCAAAGCAAGCTTTGAAAGGGGACAAGCTAGTAGAAACATGAATTTCCCTATTATAACTGTGCTGGACAATGTGGAGGGAGGAATCCCACTATTTAGATTTGGTAAACTAAATGTGGAGGGCATGGACCAGGATACGGTTAACAACTTCGGTTTTTCCATCCATCTACAAATGGAAAGAAGTGGATTATTTAAGGTGAAAACACCCTAAGAGAGACTAGATATTTTTCCAAAATGTACTGAGGAAACAGGCATCATGATCAGAGATAATGTTGGAGGGGAGACCAAAATGAGTCCACACATGAGTGAAAAATAGATCCATAGTTTGAGCAGCAACAATAGTCTTAGTGCAAGGGAAAAAATGGCCATTTTAGAGAAGCGACACACAAGCACCCAAATGTAATTATGATGAAGAAAGGTCATGGGAAGACCGATGATGAAGTCCATAGAGATAGACTCCGAGGGATGGGAGGGAATAAGTAAGGGATGATACAGGCCATACTTGTGGTTGGTCAACTTATGTTGAATGCAGAGGGTATAGGCTTGGATAAATTTCTCAACTTGGCGCTATAAATCAGGCCAAAAGAAGTGACTTTGAAGATGCTAAGTAGTTTTGAATGTGAAAAAGTGCCCACCATAAGAGGAGGCACGAGCTTCACAAATGAGAAAAAGACGATAATCAGTAGTAAGAACACATAGCTTTTCAAGATTATACAACCAACCATTCAAAATGTGGTAGTCTAGGAAAAGGGTCTGGTTAATGATAGTAGGTTGTTGCAAGGTAGTCCAGATGGTACAAAAGAAAGTGTCAAAGGAGTACAAAGGCTTCCAATCTTCATAAGTAGCACAATAGACATACAATATTTAAAGTATTTGATGAGGAGGGTTGTAATACCCTAGTTTTTAGTCTGTGGTGAGATTTCTCCCACTGAGGACAAGTTGAGTTCCCCTATTTGGGTTTCCTTAAACTATATAGTTAAAAAAAAAGCATCCTAACATTCTCATCACCATATTAGGAGATTTGCTAAGAAGTTTGGTCACTAAACATCATAGCCAGTGGAATTAGATTCTAGCACAAGCGAAGTTTGCATACAATGACTCAATGAACAGAAGTACCAGGAAGAGTCCATTTGAGATAGTATATGGAATGAATCCGAGGAGAGTGTCAGAGTTAAGAGATCTAGAGCAAAGTGAATTTAGAAGTGTTGGAGCCGAAGACTTCATTACAAAAATGCAGGAAATTCATAATCAAATCAGAGAGAAGTTGAGGAGGAGAAACAATGAATATAAATGCAGGGTTGATCAACATAGGAGGAAACTTCAGTTTGAAGTCAGAGATCAAGTTCTAGCACATCTTAGGAAGGAGAGGTTCCTAAGAGGGACATATAATAAACTAAAGTTGAAAAAGATAGGACCGTGCAAAATCCTAATAAAATTTGGTGAGAATGCTTATGAGATACAGCTGCCAGAAGATGTGGGTATATTGCCCATATTCAACATTACAGACCTGTATCCTTACAGGGAAGATGGAACTGGAGGATCCAAAGAGCAGAAGGAGATCCAGTGGAAAAAGAAGATGCCTATAGTAGAAAATCCGCAGATGTAGCAGATCGTAGATTGATGAATTGGTAAGAAGACCAGAAGGAAAACACATTTTGATTATTTGGTAAAGTGGAAGGGATGCCCAATAGAATATGCTAGTTGGGTAAGAGAAGTGGACATCCAGAAGCATGGAAGGTCAGTGCAGGAGCTCATGGACAAGAGCCCATGATTTCTTTAGCCAAAGGAGTATGATGCAGGAGCATCGCCAACAAAGAACGAATGGAGGATAGTTAAGCACCCATCGCACATTTTGAAGAATTTTAATTTTTGAAGAAGGCGTATCACGCAAATATTTTGAAAAGAATTGTAATTAAAGAACATATTTAATGTTGTAGTTGAGTGCAGTACAAATTCGATGTGTTCGATATTATCTGTCTGTCACAAATATTTATTGTAATAAATTCTAGTAGTTGATATCTTTTAATTCGATAGGATAGCTCTAGAGTAGTTGGAGGGAAGAGCTCGAAGAACCCCTCTTGTAAAAAAAATATTTGTATTGTTTCCAAGCAGTGGTTCTTGATAAGTTGTTGATGTGCTATTGAAGTGGTAGTTGTTGCCATTGTAGCTGAGAGTCGAGAGCTACCAATAAGTAGTGTATGAACACATGTATATTTCAGTTGAATGATTATAATAGAGAGGTATTGTCCCAAATGCATGGTCGTATTGTTGTGTCTATCTGAATGAATGAATGGTAGACTATCTATTTATTTGAAATTCTCTATTATTTCTTGTTCTTGTGTTTATGTATTCATTTACATGGTTGAATGTATGAATCTATGAATATTTAAATAAGTTTCAATTGTTTCTCTTCTACGAGGAAGTGCAAGTGTGCATAGTGTCTGCAAGGAGTGCGTTGACAGAGTCTGTTTCGAATCATAAGCTCAAAAGAGATAACGTGAATTTTATGAGTGTGAGGAGTGCATAGCGTTTGCAAGGTGTGAGTGACACAGTATTTTGACTCAGAAGTTCATAAGGGTTAGAAAAATTCGCCCACAGAGAAACGAAACAGTGGAGGAGGACCTATTGCAAAGCATGCACAGGCTGAGATTCGACTAAGGGTCAAAGAAAACATCCTAAGGAGACCAAGGTTCAAGAGGAACAAAGCTTAGGAGGAAGAGTGGCAATAAATATTCAAAGGGAGGAGTCCCTTGAGGTTTCCCAGAATCAACAAAGTGAGATCCCTCCAGAAGGGATTAGGATCGTTCCAGACCGTCAGATCTGGGAAGAGTTGCACGGAGGCTAGTCACGAGGCGTTTCGACATTTCAGAATTCAGAGCATTTCAAAGTGTTGAGAAGCGGGGTCACTGAAGTCGGCTATGAGGAGACACGTGGAAACAGATTAGATATAATCCGGGAGTTAGAGTTCCAGAGGAAGCAAGTGTGGAGTAAGTGAAATTTCGTGAAGTCAGGAAACCCGAAGGATAGCTGGACCGTTTGATCCAGGGAGACACGTGGTAGAGATCCGTGAATCCGAGGAAAAGTGTTTCAGGAAGAACTAGAGGTAGAGGTTGCAATATCATCGAAGCCCGAAGTGGTGAAGGGGTTGGCCCGAGGTTATATCCCGTGGTCACATAGAAGAAAGAGTCTAGTGCAAGACTAGTACTCACCAATTGGTGTTGCCAAGTGCCAGAGAGCGAAGTTCCAGGTAGTTTGAGCTTACATGGGACATCAAGGGGACATGTGTGTGTATTAATTGTTCAAGTTTTGTTAAAGGCCCAAAGAGATAATTCAACTCAGGAGATTGAAGATCTGAGACCTGGAGGTCACAGAATCCCCAGGAGGGAAGGGGGTGTTGCTGTCAAAGTGGTATCATAACACATCCAAATTGATTTATGTAGGCGAATGAGACATATAAGTAGGTTGATATCATCGAGTGGTATCAGATACATCAACACAATGCCACCGAGGAGACGTGTAGAGCCACCCATAGAAAATAGAGCTATGGAAAGGCTGATGCGAGAACTCAAAGCAAGGGTGAATGCCATGGAAACAATGCAGAGGAGAGCATCTGATGCTGGAGACGTCAATGATGTAGAGAATGAAGAAGTGGAAGTTGAAGAAGTTGTAGAAGAGGATGTTGCGGAAGAGCGCTTGCTGAAAGCGGTTGTCAAGTTGGGAGCTAGGGAAAAGATAGACATCCCAATGTATGAAGGTAATTTAGACGTTGAAGAATTGCATAATTGGAAATGAGAAATGGACAAGTATTTTGACTATTAATATGTCGATGAGGAGAGAAAGGTGAAGCACACTGTCACCAGGTTGAAAGGACATGCAACATTGTGGTGGGATGAACTGCAGGCTGACAAGAGAAGAAAGGGCAAACAAAATATCAAGAGATGGGATCAAATGGTAGCCAAGCTAAAGGCTAAATTCATACCCAAGGATTTCCATATAAATATGTTCAGGAGACTGTAGAACCTGAGGAGAAAAGGAATGACTGTGAAGGAGTACACAGAGGAGTTCTATAAGCTGAACATCAGGGCTAGACAAAGAGAGAGAGATGAGGAAAAAGTTTCCAGGTATATCAACGACCTGAGATATGAAGTCCATGATGAAATCAACATGATGACAGTAAGGACAGTGGAGGATGCATATCAAATTGTGCTGAAAGCAGAGGAAATGTTGGCCAGGAAGTAGAGTCAACAAAGAAGGGGTAGAATTCTGAATAGAGGAAAGGGAATTTCCCATGACAAGACATAGAAGCCCAAAGGGGAGGCGGAGAAACCACATAGTCACTCCGAGAGAGGAGGAAGTTCCTGAGGAAGATAGAGTGGTGGTAGAAACTCTTTTCCTAGAGGAATATGAAGAGGTAGAGAAGGAGAGGTAAAGTGTTATGCCTATGGAAAGGTAGGACACATGTCTTGGGAGTGCCCCACGAGAAAGAAAGAAGGAGGTGAAGCTCACATTTCAAAAGCACATAAGTGATATGTTGAGGCAGAAGGCGTAGAAGATGGGAGATATATTATGATGAAGAAGGTTCTCTTAAAACCAGAGCCATAGGTTGAAAATCCAGTGCAGAGGAACAATTTGTTCATGACATCTTGCAAGACTAAAGACAAAGTTTGCAAGGTGATCATTGACAGTGGGAGCACTAATAACTTAGTGTCCACATATATGGTGGAGAAATTAGAGTTGTATATGACTGCACATCCGACGCCGTATAAAGTCTCATGGTTGCAGAAAGGTCATCAGGTAACAATAACTAAATAATGCTTGGTTGAATTTAAAATAGGAGGATATAGGGATGAAATTATGTGTGATGTGATTCCCATGGATGTATGTCATGTTTTGTTGGGAATACCATGGCAATATGACATGAATGCCATTCATGATGGGAGGATAAATACTTATACCTTGGAGAAGAAGGGTAGGACACATATGTTTCTGTCGATTGAGGAGAAGAAAGTGAAGGAAGAAGCCAACACGAGCATACTTCTCATGAGTTGGAAGGAACTCATGAGTGAAGTTAAGAAGGAACGTGAGATGCAGTTTTCTATAGTGAGGAAGATGAAAGTTATCCTTACAAGTACTTCTATGGAGGATCTACCTGAGGAAATTCAGGAGCTGTTGGAAAATTTTGCTGACATAGTAGTGGATGATTTGTTGAGCTCATTACCACCTATCATAAGTATCAGCCATCACATTGACTTGATACTAGAAGCAAGCCTTCCGAATAAAGCAGTGTATAGATTGACACCTCAAGAGAATGAGGAGGTAAAAAGACAGGTTCAGGACTTGTTAGACAAAGGTTTGGTCAGAGAAAGTTTGAGTCCATGCGCAGTACCAACTGTGTTGAGTCCAAAGAAGGATGGAGGATAGAGAATGTGTACAGACTCAAGATTCATAAATAATATCACCATCAGGTACAAATTTCCATTGCCAAGGATGGATGAATTAATGGATTGTTTGAGTGGAGCAAACTAATTTTTAAAAATAGATTTGAAAAGTGGATATCACCAGATAAGGATGAGAGAAGGTGATGGGTGGAAAATAACCTTCAAGACAAATGAGGGATTGTATGAATGGATTGTTATGCCGTTTGGCTTAACAAATGCCTCGAGTACTTTTATGAGATTGATGAATGAAGTGTTGAAGGATTTTATTGGTAAGTTTGTGATCGTATATCTGGATGATATATTGGTCTTCAGTAAAACTGAAGAAGATCATTTGAGGCACTTAACATTAGTGATGAGGAGGTTGCAATAGGAGAAGTTGTTGATAAATTTAAATAAATCCTCTTTCATGAAGACAAAGCTCATTTATTTGGGTTTTGTGATCTCTTCGAATGAATTGAAGATGGATCCTGAAAAAGGTGAAAGCAATCAGAGAATGGCCATCACCAAGGGATATATTTGAGGTAAGAAGCTTCTATGGATTAGCAAGTTTCTATCAGAAGTTCATAAGAAATTTCAGTGAGATCGGTGCACAGATGATGGATACGGTGAATAAAAGACATAAGTATTTAAAATGGACAGAAGAGGCTGAGAATAGCTTCAACATATTGAAAGAGAAGATAGCATAACAACCGATTGTGGTTTTGCCGAATTTTGGGAAGACATTCCAGGTGAGATGTGATGCGAGTGGAGTTGCAATTGGATTGGTCTTGAGCCAAGATAATAGGTATGTTTCATATTTCAGTGAGAATCTTAATGACACTAAGAGAAACTACTCCACCTATGATAAAGAGTTCTATGCCATAATTCAAGCCTTGAAGAAATGGAGGCACTATCTTGTTCCAAAAGAGTTTGTTTTGTATAGCGATAATCAGGCTTTACAATTCATAACCAGACAGGAGAAGTTAAACCAAAGACATGCTAAGTGGATCGAGTTCATGGAAAATTCACTTTTGTCATTAAACATATTTCTGGTAATGCTAACAAGGTGGTTGATGCATTGAGCAGGAGATGTCTAATTCTGCAGGAATTTCAAGTGAAAACCTTGGGGTTTGAACACCTTAAGGAAATGTATCATGATGATCCATATTTCAAAGAAGCATATGAAGCATGTGTGAATCTTGTGCTTAGAGACAAAAGCCAGTGGAACAAATATCTGATTCAGGATGGGTTTTTGTTCAAAGGATGCCAGTTGTGCATACCAAAGTGTTTGATGAGGGAGAATTTGTTGAAGGAGAAGCATAGTGGAGGTCTAGCCAGACATTTCAACCATGAAAAAAAAATTTCATAGTTGAACGACTTGTATTATTGGCTAGGTATGAGGGAAGAGGTGAAAATTTTTGTGAACAAATGTAATATTTGCCAGTATGCAAAGGCGATAAAACATAATACTGGGTTGTATCAACCATTGCCTATTCCAGAGAGGCCTTGGGATGAAATAAGCATGGATTTTGTGTTGGGATTGCCAAGAACACAAAGAGGAAGTGATTCCATATTTGTGGTAGTGGACATATTTTCAAATATGGCACACTTTATCCCATGCCAGAAAACCAGTGATGCAATGCATGTTGCTAACTTTCTTTTCAAGGAAGTTGTAAGACTCCATGGATTGCCGAGGAGTATTGTTTTAGACAGGGATACCAAATTTGTTGGTCATTTCTGGAGAATGTTGTGGAAGAAGTTGGGAATGGAACTATCCTTTAGTTCTTCATATCACCCTCAAACAGATGGACAGACTGAGGTGGTGAATCAAATTTTAGGAGATTTGTTGAGAAGTTTGGTCACTGAACATCATAGCTAGTGGGATCAGATTCTAACATAAGTAGAGTTTGCATACAATGACTCAGTGAAAGGAAGTACCAGGAAAAGTCCATTTCAGATAGTATATGGAATTAATTCGAGGGGAGTGTCAGAGTTAAGATATCTGGAGTAGAGTGAATTTAGAAGCGCTGGAGCCGAAGACTTCGCTACAGAAATGCAGGAACTTCATAATCATATCAAGGAGCAGTTGAGGAGGAGCATCCATGAATATAAACGCAGGGATGATAAACATAGTAGTAAACTTCAGTTTGAATTCGGAGATCAAGTTCTAGCACATCTTAGGAAGGAGAGGTTCTTAAGAGGGACATATAATAAACTAAAGTTGAAAAAGATAGCACCCTGCAAAATCCTAAGAAAAATTGATGAGAATTCTTATGAGATAGAGATGCCAGAAGATGTGGGTATATCTCCCATATTCAACATTGCAGACCTGTATCCTTACAGGGAAGATGGAACTGGAGGATCCAAAGACCAGAAGGACATCCAGTGGAAAATCAGTTGCATGTAGTAGAAAATCCATAGATGGAGCAGATTGTAGATCGACGAATTGGTAAGAAGACCAGAAGGAAAACATATTTTGAGTATTTGGTAAAGTGGAAGGGACACCCACTATAAGATGCTAGTTGGATAAGTGAAGCGAACATCCAAAAGCATGGACGGTCAGTGCAGGAGATCATGGACAGGAGCCCATGATTTTTTCATACAGGGAGTATGATGCAGGAACATCGCCAACAAAGCACGAATGGAGGACAACTAAGCACCCAACGTGCATTTTGAAGTATTTTAATTTTTGAAGAAGGCATATCACGAAATATTTTTGAAAAGAATTGTAATTAAAGAACATCTTTAATAATGTAGAACTGGATAACCTCATGAGGACATTGAATAATGTATTCCCTTTTAATGTAGCGGAGTGTAGTACAGATTCGATATGTTCGATCTTATCTGTATGTCACAAATATTTATTGTAATGAATTCTAGTAGTTTATAGCTTTTAATTCAATAGGATAGCTCTAGAGTAGTTGGAGGGAAGAGCTTGAAGAGCCCCTCTTGTAAAAAAAATCTTTGTATTGTTTCCAAGTAGTGGTTGTTGATAATTTGTTGATGGGTTGCTGAAGTGGTAGTTGTTTCCATTGTAGCTGAGATCCGAGAGCTACCGAGAAGCAGTGTATGAACACATGTATATTTTATTTTAATGATTATAACCGAGATGTATTGTCCCAAATGCATGGTATTGCTGTGTCTATCTGCTGAATGAATGAATGGTAGACTATCTGTTTATTTGAAATTCTCTGTTATTTCTCATTCTTGTGTTTATGTATGCATTTACATGGTTGAATGTACAAAATCTATGAATATTTAAATAAGTTTCAATTGTTTCTCTTCTACAAGCAAGTGCAAGTGTGGATAGTGTACGCAAGGAGTGCGTTGACAGAGTTTGTTTCGAATCATAAGCTCAAAAGAGATAACGTGAATTTATGCATGCGAGGAGTGCATAACATCTGTAAGGTGTGTGTGACAGAGTATTTTGACTCAAAAGTTCAGAGGGGTTAGCGAAATTCCCCCACAATGAAGCTAAGAAGTGGAGGAGGACTTGCTGCAAAGCGTGCACATGCTGAGATTTGACTAAGGGTCGAAGAAAACATCCTAAGGAGACCAAGGTTCAAGAGGAGAAAATATCAGGAGGAAGAGTGGCGAGAAGCCTTCAAAGGGAGGAGTTCCTTGAGGTTTCCCAGAATCAACAAAGTGAGATCCGTCCAGGAGGGATTAGGATCATTCCGGACCATCAGATCTGGGAAGAGTTGCACAGAGGCTAGTTGCGAGGTGTTTCGACATTTCAGAATTCAGAGCATTTCGAAGTGTTGAGAAACGAGGTCACCGAAGTCGTGAAATTGTGAGGCAAATATTAACCATTGGTTGCGAGGAGACATGTGACAACAAATTAGAGAGAATCCGGGAGTTAGAGGTCTGAAGGAAGAAAGTGTGGAGTAAGTGAAATTTCACGAAGTCATGAAACCCGAAGGACAGTTGGATCATCGGATCCAGGGAGATGTGTGGCAGAGATCCGCGAATCATAGAGAAGGAGGTTGCAATATCACCGAAGCCCGATGTGGAAAATGGGTTGGCCCGAGGTTATAGCACGCAATCACAGAGGATAAATATTCTAGCGCAAGACTAGTACTTACCAATTAGTTTCGCTAAGCGCTAGAGAGAGGAGTTGCAGGTAGTTTGAGCTTGCAGGGGACATCAAGGGGACTTGTGTGTGTGTATTAATTGTCCAGGGTCTGTTGAAGGCCTGAAAGTTCAAGAGATTGAAGATCTGAGACCGGGAGGTCGCATAATCCCTAGGAGGGAAGGTGGTGTTGTTGTCACCTAACATCCTTCTCCTAAGTTACTCATAAGATTAGAAGTTTCATGCTTAGTCTGGTTCCTCCCTCAAGACATGGATGGCCTTTATTATATAACATTTAAGGGATCCAACCAATAGGTCTAAATGGAGGATATGGTTGAATATTTTAATGGATTGAGTAGAGATTTAGTCTTATCCTTTTGTTCATGAGTCTTTCTTATCATGGAATGGAAGGAATTCGAACAAATCTTGATGAAAATAATGTAATCCACCCAGATCCCTCTCGAGAGATGCCCCTAAAATCAAGGGATTTTACCAAATCTCCTTGGTCTCTGATCCAGGTGGATATCGGTGGCCACCCACCTTTTCCAACTTGCTCAAAACATTTTTCTGGCAATTTTGGTAATTTACTATTTTTAGTAGTTTACTAGAAGGTTATTTCTCTGTTCATAATTTCTCCGACAGGGAAAAGATCACCTTCGCACTCCTTAAGGCTATCCCCCATGTCAAACATTGGTGGGAAACTTACAAGGATCAAAGTTCCACAGAGGATTTTGGAATATATGGGGCCGATCCCACGTGAGATGTTTTTGTGGATGTGGTAAATGAACAATATTACCCTGTTGTCAACTATGAGGACCAGTACATGAGATGGACCACACCGCGACAAGAAAGGGGCCAAGAAATTCTGGAGTTCACCAATACCTTCCATACCTTGCGAACAAAGCTAGGTATCAAAGACTCCGAACGACATTTGGTGACAGAGTCTTTTGACTCAAAAGTTCAGAGGGGTTAGCGAAAGTCCCCTACAAAGAATCTAAGCAGTGGAGGAGGACCTGTTCCAAATCGTGCACAGACCGAGATTTGACTAAGGGTCAAATTAAGAATCCTAAGGAGACCAAGGTTTGAGAGGAGAAAAGCTCAGAAGGAAGAGTGGCGAGAAATCTTCAAAGGGAGGAGTTCCTTGAGGTTTCCGAGAATAAACAAAGTGAGATATGTCGAGGAGGGATTAGGATCATTCCAGACCATCAGATATGGAAAGAGTTGCATGAAGGCTAGTAATGAGGTGTCTCGACATTTCTGAATTCAGAGCATTTTGAAGTGTTGATAAACGAGGTCACCGTAGTCGTGAAATCGCGAGGAAAATATTAACCGTTGGCTGTGAGGAGACACGTGGCAATATATTAGAGAGAATCTGGGAGTTAGAGGTCCAGAGGAAGCAAGTGTGGAGTAAGTGAAATTTCGCGAAGTTGTGAAACCCGAAGGACAGTTTGATCGTCGAATCCAGGGAGACATGTGGCAGAGACCCACGAATCCGGGGAAAAGTGTTTTGGGAAGAACTAGAGAAGGAGGTTGCAATATCACTGAAGCTCGATGTGGAAAAGGGGTTGGCCCGAGGTTATAGCACGTGGTCACGGAGGAGAAAGAGTCTAGCGCAAGACTAGTACTTACCAATCAGTGTCTCAAAGCGCTAGAGAGTGGAGTTGTAGGTAGTTTGAGCTTGCAGGGGACATCAAGGGGACCTATGTGTGTGTATTAATTGTTCAGGGTCTGTTGAAGGCCCGAAGAGCTAATTCAACTTAGGAGATTGAAGATCCGAGACTGGGAGGTCGCAAAATCCCTAGGAGGGAAGGTGGTGTTTCCGTCACTTAACATCCTTCTCCTAAGTTACTCATAAGATCAGAAGTTTCATGGTTAGTTTGGTTCCTCCCTCAAAACATGGATGGCCCTGGTTATATAACATTCAAGGGATCCAACCAATAGGTCTAAATGGAGGATATAGTTGAATATTTTAATGGATTGAGTAGAGATTTAGTCTTATCCTTTTATTCATGAGTCTTCCTTATCATGGAATGGAAGGAAGTCGAACAAATCTTGATGAAAACAATGTAATCCACCCAGATACTTCTCGAGAGATACCTCTAGATTCAAGGGATTTTACCAAATATGCTTGGTCTCTGATCCAGGTGGATATTGGTGGCCACCCACCTTTTCCAACTTTCTCAAAACATTTTTCTGGCAATTTTGGTAATTTACTATTTTTAGCAGTTTTTAACTACCGGGGCCATTTTTAGGGCCTAAATGAGGTTTTTTGGGATCAATCTTCTCAATGATAGCCAAAGGATCTCATTAAGTCCCCAAAATTAATCTCCTCGATGATACCTTTCCAACGAGCTATCATGCGCCCCAAACAGAGATTGTATGCCAAAGTTACGCCCTCGGGAATTTGATACACCAAACTACCCAAAACAGGGACCATAAAACTATTGGCTTTTCATCTTCCGGGGTTAGGGTTTTGGATTTATTTATGATAAAAAGGCCTTTGGAGCCTCATTGTAAAATCATCTTCTTGTGAATGCGAGTAGCAGACACATCTCTTCTAAGAGATAAGCTTCCACCATTCTAGCGAGTCTTTCACTTTGTATTTTTACAATCTTTGTACATTTTCGCTCATTAATAGAAAATTGTGTATTACTGTATCTCTGTGTTTATGGTTTCATCTCTGATACATTTCTGTTATATTATTGTATATCCAAGATATCTCTGTACATTTCTTTATTATATCTTCTCTCTCATTTCGTGCTGAAAAAAATATGGATTAGTGGTATCAGAGAAGGTTTCTCTTGATCGTTTTTCAGTGCATGTCCCCAACGAGGTCCGAGTATAACAAGTTGGGTCTTGAGATTGTCTCTCTAGAAGACAATCACTCACACATGTCCAAGAAAACCTCCATGGAGGAAGAAAATAAAAAGGTCAGACCAGGCAATTCTATTAATTTGTTGCTTGAGCAAGCTCTCACACAACAAAGGGACAAAATGATGGAGAATTTTTCCCACATCCATCAATTCCTGCCGATAACAACAGGCGTGTCTTCATCAAGTGGCCACTTTTGAAGTACCTCGCCTTTCAAGGTAAAAGTTAATTTTGATATTCCCATATTTGAAGGACAGATAGATGCAGATGCCTTAGAAAAATGGTTAAATATACTAGAAGGTTATTTCTATGTTCATAATTTATCCAACAGGGAAAAGATCACCTTCACACTCCTTAAGGCTATCCCCCATGTCAAACATTGGTGGGAAACTTACTAGGAGAAAAGTTACACAGAGGAGTTTGAAATATATGGGGCCGAGCCCACTTGGGATTTTTTTGTGGATGTGGTAAATGAACGATATTACGTTGTTGTCAACTATGAGGACCAGTACATGAGATGGACCACATCGTGACAAGAAAGGGGCCAAGCAGTTCTGGAGTTCACCAATACCTTCCATACCTTGCAAACTAAATTAGGTATCAAAGACTCCAAACGAAATTTGGTTCTTAAATACTGTGGGGCTCTACATAGATACATCCAAACTGAAATGGATTTTTTGGACATCTCATCACTCAGTTCTGCTTATCGATATGCTGTTAAAATTGAGCAGAAGTTTAAGCAATAGAATAAACGGGAGTTTGGGTTTGCAAATCTGCAACAACCAAAGTATGATAAAGACGACCCTAACAAACAACATCCCAAAAACTAGTCCAAGCCACAGGAAAAGAAGGGTCACGAAAATATAAAGAAATAGACTAAAAATTGGTGTGATTTCCACAAAAAACCCTGGCACACCACCGATGAATGTCACTCAAAATAGTCATTGGTGTCTGAGATAATAGACAAGGAGATGAACCCTAATTCATAATTTGATTATGAAAATACTGATAGAAGACGAATCATCGACGCATACCCCATTTCTATTGTCACGACCACAAAAATTCAACTAGAAGAACCAACATATTCTGAAGAGGGGGAGCATCTTTTTCATTCATAGATGTGGGTGAAGGGGACCCCACTACATTTTATTGTTGATAGTGGAAGCCAAAATAATCTCATCTTAGCAGAGGTCATCAAATAGTTGGGATTGTCGACAACACCACACTCGCAGCCATAAAACATCGGATGGCTTCGCCAGGGACGAGATCTTCGCATTGGCTATCAGTGTCAATTGTCATACAACATCCATCCCTTCAAGGATGAAGTATTATGTGATGTTTCCCCCTTGGATGTCTGTGACGTTCTCTTGGGCCAACCATATATGTGGAAGTTTCATGCTATTTATGAGTCTTGACCCCGTAGTGTCATTGTTACTTTGGGGGGTCATCTCTACAGGATACTAGAGGTAATTTTGACTATTGTCCCACCTAAACAATGCCACAAGGTAGTATCTCATACTACAAAATTCATCTTCTTCACAGTCTATTCAAAGCGTGAACAAAAGAACACCACTATAGTTTCAGTCCAAGCACCTTATATTCAACAAAAGTAGGTCAACAAGATTGCAACAAAGTGTAAATATTCCTTCTGCACACAGGCATCTCATGTAGGCAAACTAGTTAAAAAGGTCCAACCCTTCCAGCCACAGGTTCGTGACAACCTTCAACAAACTAAGAAACACAACTTCTCCAACAAGGCAAACAACTATCCAAAGATGCAGATTCAACAAACGCTCTTCCCTCTCCCTCATACACTTAACGCAATGGAGACCATTTCTTCCTGAGGAGGGAGGATTGATCTAGGTGGATATTGGTGGCCACCCACCTTTTCCAACTAGCTCAAAACAATTTTCTGGCAATTTTGGTAATTTACTATTTTTAGCAGTTTTTAACTTCTGGGGCCATATTGAGGGCCTAAATGAAAGTTTTTTGGGATAGAGCTTCTCAATTATAGGCAAAGTCTCTCTTTGAGCCCCAAAAATGAATCTCCTCGACGATACCTTTCCAACGAGATATCGTGCGCCCCAAACGAAGATCATATGCCAAAGTTACGCCCCGGGGAAGTTGATACACCAAACTACCCAAAACGGGGTCCACAAAACTGTTGGCTTTTCATCTTTTGGGGTTAGGCTTTTGGATTTATTTATGATAAAAAGGCCTTTGGAGCCTCATTATAAAATTATCTTCTTTCAAATGCGAGTATCATACAAATCTCTTCTCAGAGATAAGCTACCACCATTATGTTGATTAAGGTTGGTTGTCATTGATGTCAACCCTTGAACAAAGCCCCATAGCACAGAGGTCTGGGTAATGAACCCAAGTTTGTTTGATGTAAATATGACTCATTATTGTCTTGTCATGGTTGATAATAAGTAAATACAGATGAACTCCAAAGTGGTCCCCTTATGGTGAAATCCCTCACAGGAAGACGCTTTGCGGAGTGAGAGAACCCATGTTTAATTGTGGAATAATGAGATGAAGGATAGTGAATTTGTCAGTGAAAATATCCTATATGCATAGTGTGTTTCATGCCATTTCCGGTGGTATGTGTACCATCACATAACTCCTCACGGTTAGAGAGTTATGGCCATGTGAAGTTGGAGAACCCAAGTTTGGGTAATGGACCCAAGTTTGTTTGATGAATAATGGTATGATTTTTGATATATTTGCAGGTAATAATGTTCTATATGGATATTACATGTCATTCCATTTCTGGTGGTATGTGGAACGTCACATAACTCCTCACGGTTTGAGAGTTATGGCCCTACGAAGTTGGCGGACCCTCATATGTTGGCTTGAAGCCCCAAAAGGTCAAAGTAGTCAAAGTGGTTTAAGAGATTTTAGAAGGTAAATAATAAAGTGAAGTGATGAGTGTACTATAATTCAAAGTGAATACAAAATAAATTATTTAAATAATAAATTTAATGGAGAAATTAGAAGTGGGTTAACCCTAAAATAAGGAAAGTGGGCAAAGTGACTTAGAAGATGTTGTTGGATCATGTTGTCATTGATGCCAATGGTTTGATTGATTGATGTCAAGTGATTGATTGATGTCAAATGATTGATTGATTGATGATTGATGTAATAAAATATGTATTGTCCTTGATGAGAATGCATAGATGAAGATGGATCAATGAGTTGTCATTGATACATGATGAAGATGGATCGATGTGGTTCCATTGGTATATGATGCATTGTTGGAAAAATGTATAGATGACTCATTATTGTCTT
>ML786975.1:145490-158625 GCA_009831015.1 Picea engelmannii
GTTCTCTCTTTATCCTTATTTTCTCCATGAGACCACTTGTCTAACAATATTTTTTCAAATTCTACATTGGAGAGTCTCATCATCTCCTTATAATCAAGCGATTTCCACCAAATGGCAGCATCACCTTGCAATTTGAGATTTACCTAATGGGGCCAAGTATCTTCCCATGCTGATTTTATTTATTTAATTAATGATTCAATACTAGGGCCATCACATTTATCTATAAAATACATCTTGCTATGAAAATCCCCCAAAAATAGAACAATAAGTTACGGTAGAAAATCACGGCTTTTTCTGGAAAAACCCTAAAAAACTGCTGAAGTTAAAATGCTCATAACTTCACTTCCCGGACTCCGTTTCGGCTGATTTTTTTTTTTGAAATTGGGTGAAATTGTGAGAGAAACTCAGATCTGTAAATTTCTTGAGAAAATTCTCCCTCCAACTGCTACATAAATAAATAAAAAATCGCGTCGTCGTCCGCAGAAAAAACCCTGAAAATTTATAGATTTTAAAACTTCAATATCTTGACTTCCCGGACTCCGTTTCAGACGATTTTTTTTTTAACTTGGGTGTTTTTCTGAGAGGAACTCAGATATAAAACCCTTTTCTGCAAAATTTTCACAGAAATATACCAAAAACTTTGATAATGTCGTGGCCCTCTTTTTTTCTTCTCCGAAAAAAAAATGCAAAAATAAAAATTATTTGCCCACAACTCCGGCCAAGGAAAGTGCTCTGATACCAATTGTTAAGTACCTATACCAGATCTGCAAATATATTTCAATAATACCAAGAATAAACCATAAACCATTCACCATAACATGAACGCAAGAAATAGAGAAAACCCTTGAGGTAGGGTAACACCATATATTAATCCTTATGGAAGGATAAAACTCCTCAAGAAATCCTTGCTTGTACATTCACAATATTCTTCACTATGTTTCATTACATTGCCTACACTTCTTTATATAACTCTCCCTATCTCCTAGGAACCTTCTAGAGAGCCTTCTCACATTTATTACATCCAAGTACCATAGTGGGCCTTTATTAATATAGTGGACCTAGTCCACCTTACATTGAATGACCACATTCCCATATATTAATTGACTTCCACTAATAACACATAACTACATTCCCAGTGGGTACCTCCCTAGGTACCCCATATTACCTCCCTAGGTATACTACATTATGGAAGGATAAAACTCCTCAAACAATCCTTGCTTATACAATCAAAATATTCTTCACTATGTTTCATTACATTGCCTACACTTCTTTATATAACTCTCCCTATCTCCTAGGAACCTTCTAGAGAGCCTTCTCACATTTATTACATCCAAGTACCATAGTGGGCCTTTATTAATATAGTGGAACTAGTCCACCTTACATTGAATGCCCACATTCCCATATATTAATTGACTTCCACTAATAACACATAACTACATTCCCATTGGGTACCTCCCTAGGTACCCCATATTACCTCCCTAGGTATACTACAAAGTACCTGTATGAACAAGGAAAGGGCATAAAATCCATGCATAAATATTGGAGGGATAAGAAGAAGGATAAATATGATCAAAGAAGGAAGGGGTTCAAACCTTCTTTCAATAGAAACAACCCTAATAAAAATCAACAAGATCAATCTGCTAAGGAAGAATACAAGAAAGAGGATTCCTCGGGGAAAAGAGGAAGACCACCAATTAAATGTTGGAGGTGAAAGGAAAATTACCTATACAAGGATTTCCCTCATAGAGGAGATAAAACGAAGACCATGCACAACATCCAAGAGGCTACAATAGTGGAGGACATGAGAAAAATATATGCAGCCTCAGAAGATCGACAAGTAGAGTACCAATCCAATATGATCGAAGTGGAAGGTAAGATCATTAATCAACTTATTTCTATTTTAATTGATTCAGGAGCAAGTCATTGTTACATTGATCCTAAAATTATGGATATACTACATTTGGATAAAAGTAAGCTAAGAAAGTCAAGGTTGGTTCAACTAGCCATTGGAACCAAAAGAAGGATCAATGAGGATGCCAGAAGTTGTCCAATAAATCTTAATGGATTAAATACAGTTGTTGGTATTAATATCATCCCATTTGGATATTATGACATCCTAATTGGAATGGATTGGTGTAACATCCCCAACATCCAACTGGGCTATTCCACATAACATTTTTCAAACTGTATACAAATAAAAACATATGCATACAGAAAATATTTTGGAACTTTATATATATATATATATATATATATATATATATATAT
The DNA here is from genome assembly GCA_009831015.1 of Picea engelmannii. Taxonomy (NCBI): domain Eukaryota; kingdom Viridiplantae; phylum Streptophyta; class Pinopsida; order Pinales; family Pinaceae; genus Picea; species Picea engelmannii. Next base: position 147,759 of record ML786975.1, read on the forward strand.
ATATATAATCATACAAATACATTCCACAAATGCATAGATTCATACAAAATGATAATAAAAATATACATGCAACACACACAGGAATAAGCCATAAAAATAAATGCATACATAATAATGCATCATGTAATTAACACATAATGGACACTTATCTTGTAAAAATGTCACCGACTGCGCGCATACCTTCCATGAACCTCCTAGCCTTAGACCACACTGCTCATCACTCTCAGTAGTGGGTCACCCCCGAGTTGGGACTAAACTCCACCCAGGTAAAGGGATTCCTAACCAGGTTGATGTATCTCAGACAATAGGAAATACTCCATCATAGGTGCCTACTCAAACTAACAACCTACAGTCCCTCATTCCCCACATGCTTGTCCCACCCCAGGAAGTGAGCCCCTTCTCTACTCAACAGTCCTTCGAGTGCCCCACTTCCCTTATAGGGTTTCAGCCATAGGCTAGATAGGAAGTCTCATATCCCTATAGCTCCAGTTTGACACCTTTAGGAAATCAATTCCCAATGATTCTCTCGCCTAGAGAAAAATTTCTTACGGTCCTGACAACCCGCCTCTTCAATATCCCATGAGCCTGACAACCCACTTCTTCCATCCAGCTCCTAAGCTCACTAGGTACAGGTACATGTACAAGTACAATGATAGTAAGAGAAAGGTACAGAGGATCGTTGAATGAGTGAGTGAATCCTGATGGAATGAATGGAATGGATGGGAAAATGAACTAAGTCCAAACTATATGTATGAATGTACCCAACTTGACACTTGTCATGTTGGGAGCTACTTTGGCCCACTTGTCCCCATCCTTAGAACTTAGGATAAAATAATTATCCATACTTTATACTTTAAGGAATATTAATAAAATATTCCTTTTTGGCTTAATCTCCCTAGCTTATCCATTTTCCTCAAATTTTATCCCCCCCTTTCCCTAACTAGTGGAGTTTATTCCCTCATACTCTTTTATCATGGTTGGTCTGTACACAATGATGTATTATATTAATGATGAGACATATACAAAAATAGTCTCATTGGCCTTTAACATCTAGGATCTCTGGCCTAATTCAAAACATAATCCTCCTAGCTTATAATAACTGACTCACCAGCCTATAAAACACAACATATACACAAAGGATCCTTGGCCTCAAAATTGAACACACTTAAGTTTTTTGCATGCAGTATCCTAGAATGTGCACACTTCATCATTTTAGTGCGCAGTACATGCACACACTATACCATGGAAGGTGCATACAAAAATGATATCAAACAACTCACCAACTTAAGTACATTTTCATTTACATTTATAGTTGGGGTTCGGCCTAGGGGTATTACAATTGGTTGGACCAACACCATGCCATCCTAGATTTTCATAATAATACCTTTACATGTCTTGATGAATAAGGAAAACTTAGCAATGTGAAAGGAATTCCAAGACCAATTTCTATAAGGTAGATTTCATCCTTACAACTGAAGAAATGTTTTAGGAAAGGATGTCAATTTTGCGTAGCTCATGTGGAAGAGTGAGAAAACAAAAAAGGGCCAAGCGTTGAATATTTTTCAGTATTGCAAGAGTTTGAAGATGTATTCCAAGAAATACCAGGATTTCCACCAAAGAGGGAGATGTATTTCTCTATTGATTTAGTACTAGGAGCTGCCCCAGTATAAAAAACACCTTACAGAATGAGTACACCTGAATTGAAATAATTACAAATGCAATTGGAAGAGTTATTGAATAAATGGTACATACATCCAAGTGTTTTACCTTGGGAAGCACCAACACTCTTTGTGAAAAAGAAGGATGGAACATTGAGGCTGCGTATAGACGTTAGACAACTGAATAAAGCCACTGTGAAGAACAAATGCCCTCTACCCATAATTGATGACCTCTTTGATCATCTAAGAGGATCAAATATATTTTCAAAGATATACTTGATATCCGTATACCGTTAGGTAAGAATCAAGGAAGAAAACATCAATAAGACAACTTTTAGAACCGATATGGACATTATGAGTTTGTAGTGGTGCCATTTGCACTGACCAATGCACCAACTGTCTTTATGTGCTTAATGAATGGCATATTCATAAATTATCTGGACAAGTTTGTCATTGTGTTCTTGGATGGCATAATTATTTATTCTAAGTCTAGGGAAGAGCATGAACATCACTTGAGGTTGGTGTTACAAGTGCTAAGGGAACATTAGCTTTATGCCAAGCTTAGTAAGTGTTATTCTTACAAGGAACAAATCCATTATTTGGGGCATAATGTTTCAGAACAAGGTATATAAGTAGATATATAAAAGATTGAAGCCATTAGAAAATGGATAACACCCAGGAATGTTTCAGAAATAAGATCTTTTATGGGATTAGCCAGATACTACAGGAGGTTTATAGCGGGGTTCTCTAAAATTTCTCATCCCATAACTTCTTTACAAAATAAGGGAATCAAGTTTGAATGGACAACAAAGTGTGAAGGGAATTTTAATTTGTTGAAAGAATTAGTTAGTAGTGCACCTATTTTAAAGATTTCTAAACCAAATGAGAATTTGGTATGTACAGATGCATGCAAGGAAGGACTTGGTGGAGTCCTCACTCAAAATGGACATGTCATTGGCCATGAGTCTAGAAAACTTAAAGAACATGAGAGGAATTATGCCACACATGATTTGGAGCTTGCTGCCATAGTTCATGCATTGAAGATGTGGAGGCATTATCTCATGGGAAAAATATTTGAATTAAGGACAGACCATAGTGGTCTGAAATATCTTTTTGAACAACCAACTTTGAATGCTAGGAAAACAAGATGGATGGAATTTTTAAGTGAGTATGACTTTGACATCAAGCATATCAAGGGAAAACAAAATAAATGTGTTGATGCACTCAACAAAAGAGTACACCTCATGCATTCTACAACTGTTAGTGTGCATCAATCATATTTAAAGAGAAGAATTTTAGATGTTGTTGTTATAGATCAACATTACCTATAGGTAAAAGAAAGTTTACAACAATAAATTGTACAATGGAAAATTAAAGAGTATGAGATTAAGTAAGATGGATTACTTATGAAGAATAATAGAATTTATGTTCTTAGTTCTGGAGAACATAGGAATTTGGTATGAAATAAAATACACAATGTTGCATATGTTGGACATCCGGGTTACCAGAAAACAATTGCAATAGTAAGAAACCAATTCTTTTATCCAAGAATGAAGAAGGATGTTGTTGATTATGTTGGCGATGGAAGTCACCCCTGGATTGCAGCAGGAGCAGAGCCCGACGCCCATCAGTTTATTTCACGATTTGTTTAATGGGGTGATCGAATGGAAGTTAACTCAAACGATGTGGTTCTAACTCCAAAACTAGGCGAGGTAGGCGTGGGCAGGTGAGGTCTTAATCAAACTTCAGACAATGAGTTGTAGTAAGGGTGAGTAGGAGGAAGACTTGTATCAGAGAGATGCAAAGGTTTGTCATAAACATCAGGTTTCTAATAGACTGTAGGAGAAGGCATCTAAACGCAATATCTTCTTACGTTCAAACGCAAAACACCGGAGAATACAACAATGGAACGATAAATCCTTTATCATAACATGATTGCAATGATTTGCACGAATCAGTCGTTCACGAACTCTCTCAGCATCAGATGAAAATTAGATGGAGTAAGAAAGACTGTCTGTCATAAAACAAGAAATCTCACATACAGATGCATAACCTGAGAACTAGAGTGTTGCTAAAACTTTACAATCGGGAGCTTCGCTCTACCATCGATAGATTACAAAATACAAATACTGAGTCTATATACTCAGGAACATTCACCTCACAGAGGCGTGCCTAGTCACCCAAGGCTTGGTGTCCCTTTAGTCAAACTCGTACTGATATCTTTCTTCAAGCGCCACCTTAACTGCGCATGGCTCCTGCAAGGAGGGTAGCTGAGCCATTAAGTGTTGTGCTAGTGTGTGCAGACTTCTCTGTCTAGTCGAGGACTTTGGCATGGCTTCTTTGGAAAAAACGGTACGCAGGACCTCTTCGAGCAGACCGCTTTCCAGACCCTCCATTCCTCACACTTAATGAATGAAAGGAGGTTTCAACCACCCGTCCTCATATTCATTTACTCTAAGCGAAAACCAGAATCGAGGTCGCATCAGATGGCCCATGGAGATCACGATGATCCTTTCGACGACTAGACTCGACCCCTTTGGCCCCTTTTTTCACAACTCTTTTATTTCTGAAGTGACCATGGGCCATGACCTTGCGCTTATTCTCAAAGGCGCTTTCGGCGTTTGCGAATGGGAAGGGGCGGATCCTTGCTCCTCATAATCACGATGAGCGAAATGCCGAGACGACTTAATTTGGCGCCACACATCCCTCTCATATATGACGGTCCTGAATTCACTCGGTGATACTGTGGGCCCGGGTCCTGGGCACCCTCGGCACCTCGCGCATCGGGAATACGACGATGCTGCACCTTGAGCCTTGGAATTGCGATGGGAAAAACGACGAGGAACCTAATCGCGCGCCAGGTGTCTCCTGTGGGTGGACGAATGAGATTGCCCCGTAATACTGCGGGCCCGACTTTGGGCGCCTTCGGCACTTTCGGGGTTTGGGGTTTCGAGACATAGGAAAACAAGGATCCTTCACCCTTCGAATTCCTGAATGCTGAAACGCCGACGCAACTAAATCTCACGCCACACGTCCTTTGGATGGATGGATTCTATCTTTCCCTGCACATAATATGTGCGCTATCCATTGCGCTAACCTCGACGCAACTTTGTTAACCGTGATTTCCCGCCAACCGTTGATCTGTTCGTTCGAGTGAATCATGACCGCTTGAAATCAGACTGCTCACTTGCTTGATTTAAGCCCGAAATGGATTTCTTCTGTGAGCTACGCTCGACGCTCGTCGCGCCACTTGCAGACCTGATCGCTCTTGTGCTTCGGACGAGAAATGTTACTAACATTAGGCTCCATGGGGGATAGAGTCGTCCCTGTGATGCTCTAAGGACGCATTTTGCAGTTCCAGTGCCTTGTTGTTGGGCTATGGAGTCATTTACTAAGCCGAAACAATAAAAACAAAGAACTAAAAAGGACAATATTTACAAAACACAGGAGCCACGAAAGGCTCAAACAAAACATTTTTTAAGAAAATGCCCATTTACTGGGCTACTGAAAACTTCTTCACCCTCTAAATCTTGCAGCCGATATGTGTTATTTGAGAAAACCTCAGAGATTTTGAAGGGACCGATCCACAAGGCTTCAAATTTACCATGCTTGCCCTTATCCTGCTTAGGAGCATCCCATTTCAACACCAAGTCTCCTATCTGGAACCCCTCCTTCTTGGCCTTCTTATCGAATACCTGCTTAGTCATCTGCTGATGGTCCTGAAGTCTGATCATTACCTGCTCTATGGCCTTCTAGACTTCTACCAGTTGATGAATCCTTCTGATCATGTCATTGGGCTCTTCTTGATAATCCTGGAAGAATTTCACTATGGGAATAGCCAGCTGAGAAGGGAGGACATCTTCTGCTCTGTAAACTAACTGGAAAGGGGGGATGCCTATAGATCTCTTTGTGGTCACCCGATCAGCCCATAGAGTGAATTTTAGCTTCGAGTTCCAAGCCCTTTTGTTGTCCTCCAGTAATATTTTGATGATCCTTATTATGCTTTTGTTGGAGGACTCTGCTAAACCATTGCCCTGGGAATAGTATGGGGTGGAGTGAATCAGTTTGATCCCAAATTGTTCACAAAACTTGACTAACGGCTCAGCCTTAAAAGAGGCTGCGTTATCAGTAACAATCTTCCTTGGGTAGCCTAACCTTACGATGAGGTCTTCCAGGAATCCAATGATTACCTTGTGGGAAGCACTCCTGGTGGGGATAGCTTCAATCCACTTAGTAAAGAAGTCTATGGCAATCAAGATCCATCTGTGTTGTCCGATGGAAGCAGGGTGGATTTCTCCAATAAAATCTAGGCCCCATTGTTGGAAAGGTCCCGAAACAACTACAGGCTGTACAGGCAGAGACTTGAGCTGCTGTTTTCCTGAAAATCTTTGGCATGGGATACAGGCTCTGACTCCTCTATGGACATCAACGAACAAGGTGGGCCAGTAGTACCCAACTCTGAGAATTTTGTGGGCTGTGGTCTTCCAGGAATGGTGCCCCCCACATAGGCCGCTGTGAAATTCGACCATGATCCTGTCGGCCTCTTGTGGATCCATGCATTTTAAAAGCACTCCCAGGGGGTCTTTCCAGTATAAAATTTGATCGATAAGGCAGTACCTGACTGCCTTGAGCTTCATAGCTCTTGATTTGTTTATTTGCAGGCCATATGGGGGCCGCAACTCCTGTAGAAAATATATGACATCCTTATACCAAGGACATCGAGCCAACAAGGGTTCTGTTCGAGGGCCTATGTCGAACAACTGATTCTTCTGATTTTTTGATTGTTTATTGACGAAATCCACCCCCAAAGATTTGTGATTAGCTTCATCCAACAACCTGGCTAAACCTTGACCCTTGATCAATCTGGTAGGCCTTATTTCGAAGTCAAATTCCAGGATCTTGGCTATCCATTTACTCCTCCTCCCATCAATGTCGGGCTATACAAGGATGTCCTTCACAAAGGTTGAAGGAACGTATGTGGTCACCTTTGAGTGCAAGACATAGACTCTGAAAGCTTTGAGAGCTTTCACTAAGGCATAGGCCTGTTTCTCCATGATTTCGTACCTGACCTCTTCATCTCTTAATGCCTTGCTGAAGAAGGCGATGGGTTTATCTCGCTCTTCCTCGTTTTTCTGCAACAAGACCGCTACTACTGTATCAAAAGAAGCGAAAGAGAAGATTATGAAATCTTTGGACTAGTTAGGACTGATCAGCACAGGTGCCTCAGTCAATGCCCTTTTTATTTGGACAAAAGATTCTCTGGGTTCAGCAGTCCATTTCACTTCATTTCCCTTCTTGAGCATAGCTATGATGTGTTTCACCAGCTCAACAAAATTCGAGACAAATCTCCTCAGAAAATCAATCTTCCCCAAAAAGGCCTGAACTTCCTTCTTAGACCTGGGAAGCGACAAGGTTCGAATTGCCTCCACTCTGCTAGGATCAATCCTCACTCCTTCTGCTGATACTATATGGCCTAATAGCTTCCCCTCCTTCATAGAAAACAAAGATTTTTTGGGATTTAGGGAAAGGCCGAACCTCCGACACTTCGAAAAAACCTTTCTCAGGTGACAACAGTGCTCTTCGTCAGACCTAGAGAAAACTGTTATGTCATCCAGATAGATCACCACAAACCTATCTTTCTCCCCGATGAAGGCTATGTCCATGGCTCACTGAAATGTTGCTCCTGCGTTCATCAGTCCAAATGGAATTTTGGCATACATGAATGTGCCCCAAGGAGTGGTGAAGGTTGTTTTTTCTCTGTCTTCAGGCATGATCAATATCTGATTATAACCAGAAAAACTGTCGATCATGGAAATCCTAGATGCACCGGTTACCCTCTGCAATATGTGTTCCTTGTTGGGCAGGGGATAATTGTCTTTCTTTGAGCTCCTGTTCAGGTTCCTGAAATTGACACAAAGCCTGATTTCTCCACTTTTCTTCCTTACCGGAACCAAGTTGGCCACCCATTCAAAATATCTCAAGGGGACGATGATCTGGGCCTCTAACAACTTCTTCACTTCTTTCTCCATGACATGAAACAACATGGGATTTTTCTGCCTTAGCTTCTGCCTGAATGGCTTAGCCCCTTCCTTTAGTGGGATCTTGTGTTCAATGACAGATGTGTCATACGTCTTGAGGTCTTCGTAGGTCCAAGCAAACACATCTGCAAATTCTCTCAGCAACTCAGTATATTCGGCCCTCTGTTTTCTGGTCAAACTCTTTGACAACTTGACAAACTTAGGCTCCTCCGGTGTGCCAATGTTGCACTCGGTTGTATCAGCATCTTCACCTGAAACCCTACCCTTTACTGCCACATCATTCCCATCGAACAATCTTTCTAAAGGAATTAGTCCCCTCGGAATGTGATTGTTGGGTAGTTGAATGATCTGGTGGTTAGCAATTTTATTTAAAAACACCTCAGGGTGAGGGTCATCTTCCGTATCAGGATACTGATCAATGTGCAACGTAGAAAATTCATCAACAGATTGGAGAAATTTCTCGATTTCCAGATCATCTTCAAATACCTTCCAATGCTTGACATTGTCCAGTACAGAGGGCCTATATTTGATTTCAACATCAGATTTGACCATCGGCGGCAGAGGAACTTTGAGCAAACTAGCCGAGATAACTAAAGAATCAGTTGAAGTATTTTCCCCCCTCGGAATGAAAGAAATGTTAAAGGCCAAGAAGAAACTATCAATCAGGTCCCATACCTCATTTCTGTAATTTCTGAGACGAGGATTATTAGCACGGTAGGCATTTCTGACTTGCTGGATAATCAACTCAGCATCTCCAAATATTGCTATCTCTTTAATTCCCATTTCTTTTGCAGCCCTCATACCCAGAACAAGAGTTTCATACTCTGTCACATTGTTGATGGTTTCAAATTCTAGCCTATATGACAGGGAAATGGTTTCCTGAAAAGGTGACACAAAAAACACCCCAGCACCAGCACCTTCCCTAGAACAGGCTCCATCAAAAAACATTTTCCAGACGGGGGTGATGGAGGGAGGAAATTGATGGGGAGTGGTGGGATGATTTCTGAGCTTAAGAGGAGGCTCATGAGCACGAGTGAGTTGCAGTAGGCTGGAACCTAAATCATTGTCCAAGGAAAAAATGGGATGGTTGGTAGGATTGGCTTCATCACTGATTATATAGGCCAATTGGGCTTCTCTGTATAGCCTCCTATGTTCTCCCCCAAACACTGGGATAGTATCATAGGTTAGGTCCATCTACAAAGTTTCCCCTAGTCTTTTTATCCAAGATCTTGATAACAACATACCGAACTCAGGGGGGACATTAGCCACTACAATATCCATGACCACACTTTTCATGGGAAACTGAAACAAGGTCATGACCAGGTTTTTGATAACCCCGAGACATTGAACTTTCCTGGAGTCAAAGGAATAGAGGTCATGATAGGCTCGGATGAATTCTAGCCCTAATTCCTCCATGACCGTTTTGGGCATGAGGTTATGAGAAGCCCTCGAATCCATCAAGCAGTTGTGTAGTACCTTGTCATGTATGTTCAAGGAAGTGTAGAAGGGAGGGGATGAGTCATTCCTGTCTTCTACCATAGGACCTAGAATAACTGCTGGCCTTTCATCTTGCAAATTGATGGAGTCTGTGGGAAGGCATGAGACCTCAGACTGCAAAAGCTCAGAGAAGCGTTTCTTGAACCCTTCATGTTTAATCAATTCGGTTAGGGGCATAGGGATCCTGATCTTTTGGATTTCATGGTCGAAATTAAAAGAAGATGTAAGCTTAAGAATTTCTCTTATTTCGGGAACACGACTCTGGACTATGGGAGATACGGGTTGGGGCTTCTTACCTCTGTGACTGTCTACTACTTCATTAGCAGGATTCTATATTCTAGTGGATTTCTCAGGGACATCAGGTGCTATTGTATTTTTCTTAGACCTCAGATCATATCTGCCTTGGGTGCCACTAGTCTTGTCTCCCTTACTCAGTTCATTTAGCTGACTATCCATGAGAGACTCCTCGTATGCTGATTGAGTAAGATGAGGAAAATGAGGAGTGTCTCCGTGTTAAGCCCTAATATTGGCCCATTACCCCTTAATTGGGGCATATTAGATTAGTAATGTTATTTTATTTATGTCGGCTTTAGGGCATTAGTTGTAATTATACCTCCTAGTCTCCTATATATACCAAGGAGACATTTTCATTTTGAATCATCTTGTACTTGAACATTTAAGTGGGGTAAAAGGAGGTTGCCCCCTCGAAGAGGCTTATTACCTGAAATTATCTCTTTTTCAAGGCGTTGAGTACTTTTCCTGAGGATTTTCTATGTTATATTGATGTTTGGTTCTTAACATATGGTATCAGAGCTCAAGGTCTTGGGGTTTCGCTGCAACATCTGAGACACCGTGGAATTTTCGCTATAACGTTATTTTTACAATGTTTCAGAAGGAACGACTTGGCGGGTATTTAGTAGAAGGATCAAGGTACGTTGGGTTCAAAATTTAGCTCCTGAGGCCTTATACTTTAGGAGATATAGCCTGTACAAGATAGGGTTATGGAATCATCTTAAAATGAGTCTTTGCAGAATTTTTGCTATAATTTTTTTTTTGTAACGTCTCAGACCCTGAACTCTGAAGGCCATTTACAGAAATTAGTAATTTATCTGTGGTAAAAATTTTAGCTTCTAGGTCATCCTAAATTTGTAGATACACCATGTGTAAGATAGGGTATCTGACTAGTCCTATTGGCTAGTCTCAAGAAGGTGTGCTAGGTAAAATAATCATAACTTCTTCCTAGAGTATCCAAATTGTGTGGGACTGGTTGCATTGGATCGTGGACAGTCTTTAGTATTTTGGGTGCGAGTTTCATAATTTTATAGCAATTATTTGGTGCGGGGCACACTATACAAGTGAGATATCCTGGAAAGGCCAAAAATCAGCAAGTTGTGGGGAAGTTATCGTAAATTCCACTTAACACATCCAATTTTGATAAGACCTGTGGCATTGAAGAGAAGACATATCAGAGAAATACATAAGATAAAGTTTCATACCCAGAAGGTCCAAAAATTGGGAGATACAACAGAATAAATATTGTCTAGCAAAACCATCTCAAAATCAAGGTTCAAAAGTGATACTTGGCCAACATGCCACCCAAAAAGGGAACTTCTACACCAAATAAGCCTCCAGAAAATCCTACTTGGACTCTTGATGAAGGTGAAGAAATGCGTA